>JANHFX010019590.1:13968-45680 GCA_027560015.1 Chloroceryle amazona
GGCCGTACTGGCAGGGCGAGGAGTGGGTCAGGGCCCTGAGCCCCTGGCAGTCCCAGCCTGTGTCATCCGGGTGTGATGAGGGAGGGCTGGTGCTGTCTGGAAGATCTGTGTCAGTCAGGCCATGTCACTGATCCTGATGAGAATGCCCTTGGCGAGAGGAGGCTTCTCTGGCTGGAAAGAAGCAGGTCCGTCAGCCAAGGGAGTGCACGGCACAGGGGGAGCGTGGATGCAGTGGGCTGGCACCAAACAGTGGGAAATCACCAGTGCCTGGGGCAAGAGCAGGTGGCAGCTGGCAAGTAAAGAAGGGCACTGCAGTGTCCCCAGCGCTTTGCATCTGCTGCCTGGCAAAGTCATCAGGAGACCTCCCACAGTCTGTTCTGCAGACGCAAGTGCTGTGTCAGGCATCCCAGATGGCTCTTTCCTCCTAGGAGGAGTACCAGGGACCTACTGCAGGGCACAGAGACTCACAGTGAGAAAGAAAAAGCTTTGAGGTTCAGTCTCCTCAAACCTCTTTTCCCATCACCACAGAGCATCCTAACACAATCTCAATTGTTCTTCCTCGAGGGGACTTTCACCCTGCCACACATCCCACACATTCCCCATCTTCACTTTCCTTTTCTTCTGCATTTCCTCCCAGTTGGAGTTGTGCCTGATTTTGTACCTCCTTCCTCCCCTGCCTCTCCTTCACGCCCCATTGCCCACCCAGGTGGGGCTTCTCTGAGCACTGCTCTGGGCAGCCAGAGGAGTGTGTGTTGTGAGCCTGGAGTGGTTTTACCAGTGCTGGTCCCCCAGCATCCCAGGGAGTGCACACTTCCCAGTGCTGCTGATCGCTGAGGTTTATGAGGGCCTGTTGTGACAGGACAAGGGGTGATGGCTTTAAACTAAAAGAGGAGAGATTTAGACTAGAGACATCCCAGGTGAGGTTGGCCAGGGCTCTGAGCAACCTCCTTTAGTTGCAGATGTCCCCGCTCAGTGCAGGGGGTTTGAACTAGATGAGCTATAAAGGTCCTACCCACCCAAACCATTCTGAGATTCAATGATAAAGCATATTGCTTTAGCAGAGGATTTTCTGCCTGCCACAGGAACAGGTGTAGGAGCAGTTAGAAAGGCTCTTTGTTGGGAAAAGTGGAAGACAACTCATCCAGCCCACAAAAAGGCCAAAAATAGCAGGAGCTGGAGAGAGCAGGCTTTTAGCTGTTAAAGAGATGATGAAGGCCAGCTTTTAGGATCTAAGCATCAATTCCCAGGATCCAGCTGAGCAAAGGCCAGGATGAGGGTGGGGAAAGGTGTCTGGTAGTCATCATCGTGCCTCTTTGATCTGAGGTGGGGAGGCTGGACTCGTCTCTAGTGACTGCTGGAGCACAGTCTTTTCCTTCTTCCTACAACCCCTTCCAGGATGTGTACATCCCACTGAAGGGAAAAGGGTGGTGACTGCAGTTGGTGTGCCAGGGAAGTCGCCAGAGGTCACGGTGCAGAGGGGACAGAAGAGCAGTGCACAATGAGTGAAGCAGGCAGAGCAGAGCTTGGCCTTTACAGATCTTTTCCAGTATTTTTCTCCAAAGCTAAAATTGCTCACTGACAGCCTGCCTCCTATTCATCTGACACGGGAAATTTCAAGTCACTGATAAGAGAAGGTGAGCCTGGAAAGGGAGCCAGTGTGCTGATAAGGTTTGATAATCTTCACCCTTGCTTGACTTTTGCAGTGAGCTCTCCTGTAAGACACTGGAAGGCCTCGATGGACTCCGACAGCTGATTTTTCATGTCACTTGCAACATGAAGGATGTCGGCAGCTCCATTTGCTCACAGAAACTTGCAGGGAGATTGGTGAGAACCGTGCCTGTAGTGGTGGTCCCTACTAAAGAGTGGCTTTTGGGAGGGCTTGGTTTTGGACTGGGAGGTGAATTTTAGGATTTATTGTTGATGCAGGAGGCATGTGAAGTATATAAGATGGCTATGGGAAAATACAGCACTGTAAGAGCCCTGTAAAGGGGAAATGGCTTAGCCAGTTCACCTCTGGAGAGTGATTGCTGTCTGATATTGGTCCTGCTGGTTTTCTCCTGTGGCTTGCAGATACCAAGAAGTTACCTGAGTCTTCAAGAAGCTGTCCTTTCAGAACAGCACAGAAGAAGTCAGAATGATGATGTACAGTATTTAACAGACAGACAAATAGAATTGATCATTGAGCAAACGCCTGGAAATGATATCAAAGACTATGAAGATTTGCAAACTGGTAGGTCAGAGCAGACCAGTAATTTCTTGGAAGTGTGACCAATTGAAATAGCTCATGAATAATAAAAAATGATGGGGGGGAGCCCACTAGGGAATTGCTGTGCAAAAAACCCCACAGTTTCAGAGGGCTCTACACCTCTGTAGAGGTCATTCTGCAAACTGGTAAAATACAAAACTAGTAATGGGGTTTAGGGTGAAGGCTGGGAAGTTTCTAGCATGGTCTGAGTCTACTGTTAGTTGTTTTGCTGAGTTTTTTTAAACAAGCTTTGATTTTCTTTCTGCTCTGTGAAGAATGAAGGGTGCCATCATTTCAAGGCTGTCTTCTCTGTAGGGCCCCAGTCCTGTGCTCTTTTCAAAGGCCTTGTTCAGCAGGAGCCAGGGAGAGCCCTTCCCTGAGAGGATGGCAGGAGGAGGGTGAAGGGGAGGTGTGATGGGGACAGAAAGACTGACTGTAAAGCGGTGAGACGTGGGTTTTACACATGGAGTGCCAGATAGCAGCACTCCTCAGATAAATGTTATTCTCTTGGCTTGGCTGCAGGCTGACTATATCTGGTATGCGTGAAACTGCACAGGCTGCCTCATAATCTTAATCATCTGCGCTGTGGTTTCCTAATTCTGGTCTGTTGCTAATCTACCATTCTTTAATTTTTGCAGCAATTAATTTTCTCATAGAAACGGGTACACTACTGCACTTCCCAGACACAAGCCATGGCCTGAGAAACCTTTACTTCCTTGACCCAGTCTGGCTCTCAGAGTGTCTACAGAGGATTTTCAACATCAAGAGCTCCAAGTCTGTAGCCAAGAATGGCGTCATCAGAGCAGAGGATCTCAGGATGCTGCTGGTTGGGACGGGCTTCACTGAGCAAACTGAAGAGCAGTACTTCCAGTTTTTGGCCAAGTTTGAAATTGCACTGCCTGTGGCCAACAACAGGTACGTTGATAATGAGAGAGGCTGAGCCACGCTGAAGAAAAATGGCCATTTAATCAGTGGATATTGACAGGCTTTGTCATTACAAGCAGTTGTCTTGACAAGGATCTTGCTGTGAGAAACCATTTGAGCGCGTTAACCAGCGTAGTGGAAGGCACCCATCCATTTGGGCTGCGTTTCCTGGCGTGAGCATCCTCTGCTCCAAACCAGCTAGTTTGAAAACTTTCCAAAGCAGATCTTTGTCCACTTGGCACATTGAGACTGGTGACAGGCTCAGCCACCGGCACAGACGGACGGTGACACCGCCAGTGATGTGGTGAGGAGCAGGTGGAAGCTGCAAGCGCTCAGCCGGCGCAGCTGCAGCTGAGGGAGGATGTGAGGCTTGTGGCCACTGGGCTGAAATATAGATGGGCTGGAGTCATCTGTTTCCAGTGAAAAATCCCCCCTCCACCATATGGCAGGAAACTTTGGGCGATCCATAGTTATACCAGCCCTGAAAGCAGGTATTTTATTTCTGGTGAAATCAGGGAAGTGTCACTTCAGTACCAATGCAATTTTCTTCGTTTTTAGCCTCAATAGGTTTTGATCAATAGTTTTCCTAGAAATGGAAACCTCATTCTCTTTACATGTTAATGAGTCCTCCTCCCCTCTGCCCCCCGATCCCTTTTCCACCGGGCAGAGTTCCCTGCTATTTTTCTCCCTCCCATCTGCTTGGTGACAGCCTGTTGTTGCCTTAACGGTGAAGCCATAGTTGTATCACCCTTCTGATGTGGCATTTGCATTTCACTTCCTTGCCCTTCCAGGACAGCGCGGCTGCATCGCCCTGAGCCCCTCGGGAGCTCTGAATGCCAGCACAAGTGCAGCATTCTCTGGGCCGTCATTATGCCTGTCACTTATCCAGTCCCGGATGCCAACAAATTTTCTCAGGCTTAACACAGATAAAGCAGCAATGTTTCTGCTTAGGCCAAAATGCCTTTTAGACTCCTTGTCACTATCTGCCATTTTTCTCCGAGGCAATTACATTGTCTGTGCCTCGGGAACAAGGAAACTGCTTTTTCATGGCCCGGCCAATCTTTTTTAGAGTGATCCAAGCCACATTAGCAGAATATTCTTCCCACTGATGAACTGTAGCTATAGCAGGTTGGATTAATTTAATGTACTAGCCAGGCACAGAGCAGTTATTTGTTACTGTGCTTATGCAATTATTGTCTAGATTGCCAGATAGAGTTTCTGTGCAGTCAGTAGAGAAAGCAGCTGCCAGTTTCTGTTCTGAAAGGGTGGACAGGGCATGTTTCACATATTTTCAAAATTTGCATTGGCTGTTGTTCAAGAGCGTCGAATCACCATCTGTATTATAATCCACTATAGAGTTGTGGTCCAGAAGGGCCTCACTGGCTTTTTTTATACTCCTAGACCCTTTCTTGGATGTGCTGAGGGAAGTTTATTGGCTCTTACGATGCATCCGCTGACCTTTATAGAGCGAGAACTTTTAGTTTGATACACCCCACTTTTGTGCTTAAGGTGCATGTAATTTAGCTTTGTTCTGCTTGTTAAAGTAGGGTTTAAAGTCTGACTATTCTTGTAATTTATAAGTGAGGAGAAATTGTTATCAATTTTACATGCCAAAGATGTTTCATGGAACACATAATTCGATCGTGTAAAATGTCATCAGATGTTACGGACTGTGACACGTGGAGAGAGCTGCTGTGTAGTGATGGCTGGTTTTTCAGAGCTAGTATCTCAGGTTTTACAGAATACTGCAGCTGCTAGAAAGAAAACGTGACAGTCTTAAAGCGTTGGATTTGGAGCCAGCATTAGTTCTAGCTGTGTGTCTAGTCCCTGCCACTGTTATTTTGGTCAAGTCCCTTGGCCATCTGCCTCATTGCTGTCATTATGCCCGTCAGTGATGAGCCCCAGATGCTGACACATTTTCTCAGGCTCAACGCTGATAAACCAGCAGTGTTTCTGCTTCTAAGCAAGTAAGATTTTTGATCCTATGGGCAACTTGTGATGTATTTGGTCCAGAAGAGTATCGCTGTCCAGAGATTTATTGGCACGTATTGAAAGCCATAAGCTCATTGTTTTCAAAACAGTTCTAGTCTTCCAAAAGGTTTTAGCTTCCCAGATACTAAAGATTGGGACAAATGAATATTCTGTGCTTACTGGGAGATCTAACATTGATTAGAGAACTTTGTGGTCCTCTACACCAGCATAGCTCTGTAACTTCTGACCAGTCAGACTCTGCTAGCACTGGGTCTCCTCCACACTTGGGCCGAGAACCTGATAACCTGTTTGCAGGAGGAGACTGAGCAAGACAAGTGCTATCTCTGCTGGCATCAGTCTGGCAAAGTGAGGTCTTGCCCTGAGGAGTTTGCCAGGGATGAGGTAGGGAGCCCATCAGATGCAGTACCGTGCAGCAGGAAACCCTGTCGTGCTGACCTGTAAGATGCTGTCATTGTGGGCCTGGGATGAGAGCCAGAGCAGTCCAGTCCCTGCAGCCTGTAACTGCCTCTTTGCCACCTCCCACGACACCTCTCCCCACCTTCTGGGCTAAGTAAAGCTGAGCTGCTGTAGGTTGGTTCCACACCGGAGCACAATTTGTAATTCTCTGCTTACTACCAGGGCAGAGTAGTAAAGGTACCAACAGTGAGTCCCAACATCACAGCTGTTCTAATGACACTTATATCTTAATGCATTTAATTTCTGATTACACAAATGTCCTGCTCATTACATCAATTTTAGCCCTGTCCAATAGCCCTGGCTGCATTATGTAACATCTGTTTTGCCTCTGCTTGCTTCCATAGTGTAAATGAATTTCTCCATGTATCGCTGCAGCTCCTTTAGTCTAAAAGCTTTTTTATATGCAGTAGGCTGTGCCATTAAAAATCCCTTTGGAGACTGAATCGCCTTATTATCCAGTAACAATGTACTCACTGTTACAAGCTGAAGCTAAAATCTGAGCTGTTGAATTTGATGTGTTTCAGCTACCTCCTCCCTCATCTGCTTCCTACCAAGCCAGCATTAGATATCCACGGACTCTGCCACCAGACCACAAACACTGTCCAAAGGGTCTTCAAGATGAGTTTTGTCCCAGTCGGCTTTTGGCAAAGGTTCATAGCCCGAATGTTAATTAGCCTGGCAGAGATGGACCTCCAGGTAGGTTACTGTATCTCTGGATGCAGCAGAAAAAGACAGCTGAAGTTGTCGTTCAATATAAACGTTCAGTGGGTGTCTCTTTGCGTCCTTTGCTTCAGTCACGTACTCCAATAATATTATTTGAGTAAATAGGGAAAGATGAGACTCTGCAATCAAAATCTGATTCTGTTTTCACAGTAGGTGTCATTTAGAACAACAAATTGGCGCTGGGAAAGAAAGCCTGTGTTTTCCACAGTCTTTTTATATCATGGTCCCCTGGAAGGTCTCAGTACCTCCAGCATCTTCCAATTACAAGTAATTGGAGTTCTGCCTGCGGCTCTTGTCCATGACCGTTCCACTGGGCCAGACTCTGCTCACGTCATTTGCCAGTGGAGATCTGGAATAGCTCCATCAAAGTCAACTATCTGAATCTGTTTGGGTTTAAATGAGATGAAAATTACAGGACTATTGCCTTAATGGGATAATGAGTGCAAGCAGACACCCTATTAGTGCAAGTGGCATGCATATCATTAAAGCAGTGTTTGTGAGGTTCTGAAAGCTAAATGAATTCTGATGTTGTTACAGACATATATTTGCAGCAGCTTACGTCTGAAAACATAGCTCTGCTGGAAGCCACAATAAATACCTGCAAAGTATGTGGCTCTCCATGCAAACTGTGTTCTGTCATTGATGTACAGAACATGGAAAACATGATACCTGGTTTTGGAAGGTCCTCTGTGTTCCAGCCTTCTCAAACTGTGTAATAACTTTACCTGTTTTAACGTGCTGTCTTGGCAACCCCTTGCTTACATCCTCACGGGCATTACCTAACCCCAGAGTGCCTTTGCTAGGGATCTCATCCACTCCTCGCTGAAGGATCCCAGGCCTCAGACCCATCTGCAGACAAAGAAGTGTTAGAGCAGAGAGTACAGTGGAGTTCTGCAGATTAAGTCTTTGGGTTTAAAACAAAAATACATCTTGCTGTAAGTGCTGGTTTGAAGCGTCTTGGAGAAAAGCCATCTTCCTCCCACGGAAGCAGGTGGAAAAGTTAACTCTCCACGCTGAGGGCAGACTTACTCACTCACTAGAGCACTTAGCTCTTCTTTAGCTCTATAAGACCTCTGCAAATGCAGAATTTGTGTAACAAATGTCACAGTTATAGAATTAACTTGGTTCACGGATGTGAAACTGTTCAGTTTTGACTGGCATGACAAATATTTCCATTGCTGCAAACCCAACTTTGACTGCGTGTATTTTCATTCCATCGCAACATTTTTTATGAGCACAGGTTGCCCTTTAATGGAAAAGTTCTGATAGCACCTGTGAAGGCCATTAAAAGAAGTTACCTTATTACTCAATTGAAACAACATCCTTATGAGAAATTTCCATAATTCTAACGATTTTCATGCTTTTCTGCTTGTTTCAGCTTTTTGAAAACAAGAAGAACACCAAGACGAGAAGCAAAAAGGTGACCATCTACAGCTTCACAGGCACCCAAAGGAACCGCTGCAGCACGTTCCGAGTCAAAAGGACTCACACTGTTTACTGGCAGGAAGGTCTGTTCGTTACCTTTGATGGAGGCTATCTTAGGTAATTTGTGTTCATAATGCAGCATGCGTGACAGGGGACTAATAGAGTGTATGAAACACAACATCTGAGCGGAGATGAATGGGCCTGACTCATGCTATAAGCTCACTCATCGGTAGAAGAGGAGGCTCTTCTAGTAGACATAACTCATCTGGTAACAACTGGTGACAGAAATGATGAATAACTGATTGGCACTTCTGAATGTATCAACCTTACGTGGTATTGCAGCCACAAATTTAGATGGGCCTGGAAAGGAGAAAGTGATATTCAGAGCAGGATTCTTTGCATGTGAAAATGCATGATTTTATGCTGGTAAAGATTTCCTTACGTCAATGAGTTTTCCACCGAATCCTAAAGCTACACCACTCTATAGCAGTAATCAAGATCTATGGAGGTGCTTCTGTGCTGTCAGATTGCATGCAAAGGGACTATGGACAACTGGTCTAAGCTGGCCAAGGCAGAGCATCTGCTGGCTGCGAGCCTGGAGAAAATCTGCTGTCCATGTTCTTTCACAAATGCAGAGAGTAGGAAGCCACTTCAGACTTTCATCATGGTAGTAGCTACAGATGCATTTGCTCTTCCCACCCCTGGCAAGATAGGGAGGAACCACTGGTGCTGTTGCATGGTTGGAGACCACAAGGGCACAGTGACTTTCCTGAGCTCACCTAGGCAGCCAAGTAGTCGTGGACCCAGACACTGCAAATTACAGGCTGGAATCCTTCATTCTGGACCATGGTGGTGGCCATACTTTTACCACCTTGTGTACTTCAGAGAGTTACACAACTCAGCTCTTTGTATTAAAGCTTTTTGTTTGTTTGTTTTTTATTTGGTAGGAATTGTACAAGAATTGTTATGTCCATAAACATTTCCAGAGAGTTTTTGGAAGTTCTATTATTGTTATTAATACACTGGAGGTTTTATTATCAATATTAATATTATTAGGCCACTGGAGTTCTGTTACTGATTTTTGAAACTCCTAACCCTCCAGCATTCTGTAGGGGCCATACCTGACAAAACTCTGTCTTGCTCAGTTTACTTAGGCCAGAGATTTCTCTGCACCTGACCTTCTGTAGCATTTCCTCATTGTGGGCAACTGGCATTTCTATGCAAGAATTCTCAGCTGAAGGTCGTTCGCAGAACAGACCGAATTGAAAATCATCCTCAAAGCCAGATTGCTTCTTATTTTCATTACTTATGAACTATGTGTTATTATGTGACTCAGGTTTCCTGCAAGATAGAAAGTTTGTTGACACATCCTTCACAGAAGCTTCATGTGCCTGTCTTTTGGCTTTCTTAGTGTCGAGTCTTCTGATGTGAACTGGAAAAAGAAAAAAAGCGGTGGAATTAAAATCATTTGCCAGTCAGAAGTGAGAGACTTCTCAGCAATGGCGTTCATCACAGATCATGTCAACTCTTTGATAGACCAGTGGTTTCCTGGTAAGTCAACTGCTGTAATTTCCTGTGCAGTATTATCTCTTTTTAACAGCAGGATCTTTGACAGAGCTCTCGAGGTGCGCAATCTGGTGTGTTAATTGAAGACCCCTCAGGCTCTGACAATCTTAAGCTAATGAAGTTTGAGAAAAGCTGATAACATGCAGACAGATCAAGATTATTTGCCAGCACACCTCAGTCTAGACACCGTGTCTTTCAGTCCGTCAGTCGCAGTGAGGGCAGGTGAAACATTACAAATCAAACAGGACCTCCTTCCACAGAGGTTCAGGAGGCTCTTCCAGTGCTCATAGCAGGGATGGGATTTGGCCCAAGCTACTTGGCACTGTCCCTTGATGGCAGAACTCGTTTTGGCATCAGCTGGGAGCAGCATTTGCCCACCATTTCTAACACCCTATAATTTATAAAATGGTGATGTGAGAGGCATGAGTGAATATGATACCAAGGACTCCATGCCAAGGTAACTTCCTTGACTCCAGCAGTTGTTTTTCCTCTGATCAGCACAGATCCTGCTGTTACCCAGCGGGCTGCTTGCAACCCCAATAGACTTTGTTTAAAACCAAAACAAAATCTGAAGTGTTCTTTGTCGTCCCACACTGGTCTAGGAAGCAATGCCAAATCTCTTAATTGGAGGCTCTCTGGAGGAAATAGTTGTGCCCTCTCACATATTCATGTTCTGCATGTTACGAAGATAAAAGATGATTTTATTTGTTTTTTGATTAAAATAATGGTCATGTTAATCACTGAAGCTTGAGGAGAGTCATGACTTCAAAGGCTACAGCCTGTATTTACCCTCCCTAATTGTCAGCATTTAACAGAGCCTGTCACCACAAAATCCCTCTGCAGCCAGTGGGAGAGGTGTGAACCTCCCAAAGGTTTAGTCTTGGTAGAATCCACGTTTCCCCCGGACAGGCTGAAAGCACTGTCCATGAGGGAGCCCACAGGAACTGAGTTCCTAAGTTGGCTGGTGGAGGGGAGTGCTTACCCCTAGCCTCCCATTCCCCTTCCCACTCTCTGCCTGGAGCCATCCAGCAGCTCACAGCTGGTGACGCCAATGTGGCTGGGGCTCCTGGACAGCCTCACAGCAGCTGTCCTTCTACTGAATGATCATGCTCCTCAGCATATACAGTGATCCCTGTGTGCAGCTCACACAGAGGCACCCAGCGAGTAGGGCTTTCTCTCCAGTGCTTTATTCACATACTTCCAATTTCTACTGGTCCTGAATATATTTTCTTTGCAAGCCTGTGTGATACCTGTGACCAGCACTGAATAGCTGTGAAGTTACATCAGTAGCCCCATCTCCTCAGCACTGTCCCTGCTATCTGCATATACTTGCAAAAAGCTGTTTCCTCCTTCCAGTTACTGCAGTAAACTTTTGCTGTGTGCCTGTTTTCAGCCGGTGGATCTGAGTAGTGATATTCGAATGTCCTAAGAGCTGTTGTTCTTTCTTGATGTGTGTAGGTTACATTGTTTTCTCTTTGCTTGCTTGCTTTGAAGCACTCACAGCTACTGAGAGTGATGGCACGTTGCTGATGGAACAGTATGTGCCCTGCCACATCTGTGCAGCTTCCAAGCTGGAGGAGAGCAAGTGTGGTGAGAAGGCAGAGGATACTCAGTACTTCAACATGGAGGACTGTGTCCTGACTGCCATTGAGCTGGACTACATCACATGTCCAAACCACCCCGACATCCCCGTTTCTCTCCAAGAACTGGTCCCAGAGCTTTTCATGACTGATTTTCCTGCCAGGTAATGTTATTTGATGGCCTTTGGTTCAGTTTCTGTATCTATGTAATTTGCTTCTCTGCTAGAGGAACATACTGACCACAGGAAACAAATTCATCCACTCTCAATCCCTGCTCTGGCAGTTCATCCTGATCTGCCCTCCTGGTGGTCAGCACGCTTTCTTAGATAATCACTGTGTGCTGACCTGAGTAATCACACTGGGGGTCCTTTGAGACCAGTGTGGTGTGATGAAGAAGCCCCTTTTTAAAGCCGCAGCTGTCCTGCATTGCCCAGTACTCTGCCCAGAGTTTCCTGTAGTTGGAGTCTTTCTGGGATGGACAGAAAGGAGATTTTTAATACAGCAAAACCAAAAGGAAGTGCTGCTGCATCACAAGATTAGCACTGAAACTGCCTTTGGTTGTGAAGAGCCTGTAGGCGAGTGAATTTGTATAGACAGCACCAGGGAATTTACATTGAGCTGAGGCTCCTGCTCGGCTGAGGGCTGTTGGATGGGTTGTAGTAGCGTGGCAGTCCTGAACAGCTGAAACAGCTCTTCCCTACCCAGAGCAGCTCTGCCAAATCTTTAAGCTGCTTAACTGCATTCCCAGATGCATCCAGTCTTATATCCCTTATTACTTAGAGTGTAGAGCAGGAGACCTCCTGACAGCAGTCAGGACAGGAGACCAGTGTCTCTCTTGGTTCACACAACTCTAGACCTTTCTGTGCCTGATGCAGAGCTGAGACCTCTAGACCAAACTGAGTCCTGTTGGCTGCTGTTGGAGCTTTCTGTGCTCCCACTGGCCGCTGCTCCTTTCTTGGGGTCATTTTTCTGAGCAAACACCCCATAGGCACCTCACAACTGCCCTCCTCGCAGTGCTATCTCCTAGAGATTTATTTGACGGGTGCAAGGCGAGTGGAGATGTTTGAAGTGTGAACAGCTGTGAAAGTAGTCTCTGGAAGAGTGGGGAAAAGATGAATTGCAGCCTGGAAACAGTAAGCTGATTTGAATAATCAGGTTTCAGAGTGTGGGGCTGTTCATAAGCATCCTCTCCTGCCTCAGTGGAGTAAAGAGGAACAGGAGGTAAATGAAGCGGAAAAAAAAAAAAGATTAATACAGATAAATGGTACAAATACCTGTACCTGTGTCATCTGCTTGGAAAAAGAGATTATGGGCTTTCCAGATCGGTTTGATTCTTGTGGGAAAAAATAGTAAAAAGCCTTTTTTGCTTATTTGCCCAAGTTACTTTGTTCTGCGAGGAATCTGTCGTAAAACACAAACCAGCGTAGAGTACCTGGAGATGACCAAGGTAGTTTAGGAGATCCAGTCCTCTCAGCAGATAAGACAAGAAACTATTAGGGATTGGTGGAAATGGAAATCACATTAAAAACATGAATTTACAATGTCTTTGAAACTTTTAATTAAAAAGCCTCAATCTCTTTTTGGCAGATTGTTCCTGGAAAATAGCAAACTGGAATGCAGTGAAAATGAAAACAACGTTCTTGGCCAGGGTGGAAGTGGGACCATTATATATCGGGCACGATACCAAGGAAAACCAGTGGCTGTGAAGAGATTTCAGATTAAAAAATGCAAGGGTTCCCCCACTTCAGCTGCAGGTACCGTAGACAGAACCGGTGCTGGGAGTCAGCTCTCACAGCCTGAGATCCCAGGCTGGGACCCAAGAGCCTTCACTCTCTGAAGTTCTGGCAGCACCTGTTCAAATACAGCTTTGAAATACATAGCAAAATTGGTGTGTCTGCTTGGAGGAGGAGGATGCATCTTCAAGTGCCCTTCACAAAAGCATTTGTAGTGCTGAAGGTCGTTGTTACTGCAGGAAGGTTCTCTCCCGCAGGTCAGCGGGTGGACTCATAGGGTACCCAGGCAGAGCCAGATTGGGGTGGGAGGCAAGATTTCATCTTCTGTTCCCAAGCTGTTTTGCAATGAGAAGTGTGGATTTGCACTAAGGACTTGTGTGTCTCCACCTTTGAGTAAGTCTCTTACTCCATCTGTGCCAGCAGCTAGAGAAAGCAGACTGGAAATCCGTCTCAGCCTGCCAGCTCCTCCAGGCAGGGACGGGCTCTCGTACTGCACACGCTGTCTGTTGAGCCCAGGTTTCCAGCAGAGCCTCAGTCCATGGACAAAGGAAAGGGGAGAGTGCCTTGCTTGCTTGAGTTTTGGCTAGGAAGGATGCAGTGAACCCCTGAGCTGTAGAGGAGGTCAGCTGCTGTCCAGTGAGAAATAACCTTTGGAAAGACCAGACCTACCTGAGCAGCCTGTGGTGTCCCATGGCAGAAGGACAATTACTGTGAAGGGTCTCTCTTCTAGCAGGGCAACCGGGAAAGGGTAGGGAAGACTCCTTCCACCAAAGGGTCTGCAATGTAACATTCATACCCAGATAGTTTCTGCATTAAAAAGCACAGCATGAGTTTTCCAAAATCACCCAGATATACGAGAACAGCGTGTGCTGGACACACTCTCTGAGCAGCCTGGGCTAGGCTCCAGCACCCTCACAGCAAATAAGTTTTTCCTCCTGTTCTGTTGGAAACTCCTGAGTTCCATTTTGTGCCCATTGCCCCTTGCCCTGTCACTGGACAGCCCTGAAAAGAGTCTGGCCCCATCTTCTTGATCCCTTCTCAGGTTGCTCTTCTCCAGATGAACAGCCCCAGGGCTCTCAGCCTTTCCTGGGCACAGAGATGCTCCATTCCCCTCAGCATCTTTGTAGCTTCCACTGGACTCTCCAGTAGTTCCTTGTCCCTTTTGAACTGGAGAGCCCAGAACTGGACCAAATACTCCAGACATGACCTCACTAGGGCAGAGTAGAGGCAGGGCGGAGAACCTCCCTCGACCTGCTGGCCACACTCTTCTTCATGCACCCCTGGACAGAAGCACTTGCTTCCTGAGGCAGACATATATATCCTGCTGATAGCAAATGTCTGTTACTGGCTCATGCATCAACACAAGGACACAACTTATAGCCTTGTTGTTGGCTTAGCCCCACAAGCTGCATTCCTTCTGCAGCATTTCCTCAGTGCTTAGCACCTTCCAAAGAGTTCCTGACTTGGTTTCACAGCCGGGGAGTGAGAAGAGGGTTGTGTGTCTTGCCAGATACCATGCTGAAACACCTGAGAGCCATGGATGCCATGAAGAACTTCTCTGAGTTTCGCCAGGAGGCCAGCATGCTCCACTCCCTGCAGCACCCCTGCATCGTCTCCCTCATTGGCATCAGCATCCACCCGCTCTGCTTCGCCCTGGAGCTGGCGCCTCTGGGCAGCCTCACCACTGTATTGTCTGAAAACTCCAAAGGTAAAAACTCTCTCCCCCTCCTGGGAGAGCTCACTCTCCGAGTCGCAGTAGTGACAGATGGTCCACAACATTTAAATTACTGCTTCATTTGCCAAAGGGGATTTTTTTTCCAGGCTAAGGGAAGTGGGAGAGATAGTATTGCTCTTTAACTGTGCCTTTGGGAACCTAGTAAAAACTGATGCTCAGGATTTTCAAAACTACTTTGGAGACCTGGATTTTCAATTTCTTTGCAAGTTAATAAGAAGCACATCTCACTTCAGTGCTGCACAGGTAATGCCGTGTTCTTCCTTCTGCAGATGGGTGCCTGGCACTCTAAATTCTCTCCTAATTACCTCTATTTCTGTCGCTGTCAAATGAACGACGCTAATTCCAAGATAGGTTGAGACCATCTGACCCTCTTGGAACCTTGACTTTGTGTCAGCTTTCAGTCAAACGCTAATTTTCACCAGAAGGTTTAAAGGTCTAGAAGTGAAAAGGTTTAAAAAAAGAATCTAATAGAACTGTCAGATGTGTAGAGTAACACAAACAATGTCATTTCAATTGGTGGCATTGAGTGATGCTTTAAAAGGTTGTTAGTTATTGCTCTGGAGTTTAAAAGAGAAAGAAAAAGGAGAAGGGAAGAAAAGAAAAAGCACTTATTGCAATCACAAGAACTGAAGACAGGCTGTTCCTTTGTGCCAGGGTCTTCCTTTGTGCCGCTGGGACACATGCTGACACACAAAATAGCGTATCAGATTGTAACAGGCCTTGCCTACCTGCACAAGAAGAACATCATCTTCTGCGACCTGAAGTCAGACAATATTTTGGTGTGGTCCCTGGACGTCAAGGAGCACATCAACATCAAACTCTCCGACTATGGAATCTCCCGGCAGTCGTTCCACGAAGGCGCGCTTGGTGTGGAAGGCACTCCAGGCTACCAGGCTCCTGAGATCAGGCCTCGCATCGTCTACGATGAGAAGGTACCTGTGGTGTATCCCTGGGCACAGCCCCTACATGACAGCAGTGGGTGCCTGGCTTTGTCTGTGGGGCTGACTTCCCTTAGAGATGCTCAGGCTGCACCTCAAATCCTGGGTTTGGTTTTGGGCCCCTTACTCCAAGAAGGGCTGGAGCCCTTCTGTCCAGAGAAGGGTAATGAAGCTGGGGAAGGGTCTGGAGCACAAGTCTGGTGAGGAGCAGCTGAGGGACCTGGGCTTGTTCAGCCTGGAGAAAAGGAGGCTCAGAGGAGACCTTCTGGCTCTTGACAACTCCCTGACAGGAGGTTGGAGCCAGGTGGGGTTGGGCTCTTCTCCCAAGGAACAAGCCTGAGGAACAACTCCTTCCCCACAAGGGTTGTCCAGGCCTGGCCCAGGCTTCCCAGGGCAGTGGTGGAGTCCCCATGATCCCTGGAGAGGTTTCCAAGCTGTGGAGATGCGGTGCTGAGGGACATGGTCTTGTGGTGACCTGGCAGTGCTGGGTTGGACCTGATGATCTGACAGGTCTGTTCCTTCCAACCAGAACAATTCTGATTCTATCATTTTATATCACAGAGGTGAGTCATTTCTTAATTGTGAGGACTTTTGAGTATTAACTCCAGGTGCCTTCCACTCCAAGGCAGCTGTTAACATCTTACTGCAAATTGATTTGGAAAAAGAAAAAAGATTAAAATTGCCTACGGAGATAAATTTTAAAGAGACAGAAATAATAATGCCATGAAAATTGTCTGAAAGAACCGAGCTACAGGAACAACGGACCGTTTTTGAAAGAACTGGGGAGCAAGGAAAGGGTGTAGGGAGACCTGCTGCTTGGAGATCACAGAGCCACCTAAGCTTGACAGTTTCTATGACTGCAGGAAACAAGAGAAATGCAGCCAGGCCCCCGCTCTCTCCCAGCACATTCCACTGCACAGCAATCAGCTTGAGTAACACATCGCTGGGAAGAAGACTCCCACTCTTTAGTATTCATTATCGATGGCGTTCTTCGGAGCGCGGCGCGGCAGCCACGCTGGGGGAAGAGCGGAGAGCGGTGTTTCTTCAAGCTCTGATTTATTTCCCCTTGCTATTCACCAGCTACACAAACCCGTGGCAGCACCAGTTGTAGGAAGGGAAAGCCACTCTCTGACCACCACCTTTTTTTCCAGAGTTCTTGCAGGGAGCCAGTGGAACAGGAGGGAAAAATCACCCTTCCTGCAGCAGGGCAGGCGCGTGGCTCCCTCACAACTTCTGTACTGTAATAGTGAACTTAAAAATGGGACCTGTTCAAAAGTGCAGGAGCTTTTGAAAAAGAAATTAAAAGCAGCTGCTATAGGGATGGAGAAGATGAGAATTGAGACAAAACCACCCTTTCAGAAGCTCAGAGCAATATACCACTAAGTGAAATAATTCTACAAGGAACCAAAAAGGGCAATATTCTAACAGCAAGAGAGTATTCAAAAGCAGGGGGTCCTGAGCAAATAAAACTACTAGAATGAAAAAAAAAATAAAAGCAAAAAAACCCCCACATTAACTGCAAAGCTAAATCTGCAGGGCAGAAGACTGAAAGGTGCAAACTCACCAAAGGAACAATAAAAATACTAGTAAAAATGTTTTAAAAATTGCCAGAATTGGGTACTCTTTCAGAGGTTTGGTCAACAGATGAGTGGTTTCTAAAAGGGTTATGGTAAAAGAGGAAAGCTGTTGTTGAAAAGTAAACTGTGTTTGTGCTCCCTGTGGTTGAGGTGGCTTATTCTCCCAGGAGAGCCAAACTTATGGGGACAAGTGTAAGGAACTGTCTCAAATTAAATGACAATAAAATGCATTTTAGGACTAATTGATAAGATGAAGAGTCAGAAATTGCCAAGACCATATGGTAATCACTCAAGAGCTCTGGAGGAAAACAAATATGCAATTATGGAGCTACTATAGTGTGTAACCCGTCACTTAAATCAGTCTCCCTGCAGGAGGGCTGGAAGCTGATAAATGTGACAACAGTCCCGGAGAAGGTCCCCAGGAGCGAAGTGGAGAACTGCAGCTGGTCACACTGGAGTCTGTACTGAGCGAGTGAGTAGAAATTACAAGGAAAGAAAAAAAAACCAACATACTGAGAGAAGTTTTTCTGGTGAGAAGCCACATTTCACCGGTTTTTTAGAGCTCTTGAAAGGGTCCTGAAGAAGCAACTAAGATGTCCCAGCCATACCCATGTACAAAATGCTCTGGCAGGTCAGGCCAGTGGTCTGTCCATCTGTCCATCCTCCTGCACAGTCCAGCTGTTGTTGCTGTGCCATGATTTTATCAGTCTCACTCGTATCACCATCTTTTCTCCAAACTGAGAAGCCCCTTTTAGTGTCTCTTCCGAAGCAACAACTAGAAATCAATTTAATCTGGTTGATGATTCTTTACAAAAGTTGTAATTGAGCTGTAAAATCCCTTGCCACAGGATATTATGGATGCTCAAAGTTTACTTGTGCTCCGGGGGGTAACAGCCAAAGTTAATGGAGAGAAGTTAAAGCATAACCTGTTAAATAGTAAAACCAAGAATTGTGACTCGAAAAGTCCCAAGACACATATTGTTGGAAAACAGAATTATATTCCAAGAAAGCACCGCCGCATGCCTGGTACGTTCTTCAACTCCTTCCCCAGGCATTCCTATTGAAAACCAGATGCTGCAGTAGAGGAACCTTCAATCTGACCCAGTGCAGCCTTTCTTGTGCTTTGTTATGTTCTATCAAAAGAAAATGAAACGTAGATTTGAATGTAAACACTCGTGATGGTAACGGTGAACACTGAGCGGTGAACGCTGAACTCATCTCCCCACTATATAAGCAAACAATGAATTTTTATTTGAATGCTAATGAAGATCTCGCCACGATGCGTGCTAGGGCTCATCTAGCAGTATAAAGAGAAGAGCTACATGGTGGAAATAAAGAAAGGATCTTCCTAAAGGGATGAAAATGTATTGCAAATAGTGCTGTCATTACCCACTCACAGGTCAAAAAAGATACTTGAAGCTACTGATGTAATTTGAAGTAGGTAAACAAATATTAAGAAGGGAGTTTTCTTCCAATTAGTGCTTCTGTTATGAACTGAAAAGGAGAGATTTGCATTTCTTGTATTCCTTTAACTCTGAGTGATCCAGGGCTTGTAGTCAAAAAACAGATCTTTCTACAGCCTTCTAATCTGTTCTCGATCTCTTTTGGTTTTTTGGATCAGAGCTGAGGCAAGCTTCTTTTACAAATTTGTGCTGCAGTCTACTAAATGAGCTGCTCCCTGCCAGGAGAATATTACATCCAGTTCTGAGAAAAATGAACAGAGTCAGCTTGTTTGAGAGCTAACCGATGCTTACTCACAACACTGATAAGCCTGACATTTACTGAGAAGTGCCACGATTCTCAGTCCAATGAAAAATCCCAGGAGGGTGTTTGGTTTTTGGTTTTATTTTTTTCTTCCACTGATGCTGCACATTCTATTGACTCGGGATAAGCTGGAGGCTTCTAAAGTATTTTGCTCAAAAAGAAAATAATAATGCGGAGCCCAACTCCTCCGCTTGAATTACATACAGCTGTACCAGCCTTCCTCGGCACATTTGTTAATGATCCTGGTGTGTTTAATGATGCTCTACAAGTCCTCGGTGCCTTACGTGCCATATTTCATTCCTGTAGTATATTAAAAGCACTTCTGCAGGAGTTCTTGGTGCCTTGATTGCAATTACAGAAATTATCCTTGGAATAATGCCACTTAGCGCCTCGACCTGAAAGCCCAAGCTTGTTGTGAAATACCTGTCTGTGATATTCTTCAGAGTTCAGGCTGCTGGTGTGGTCTTTGTGTGCTGGTCTGTACTGGGGCTTTTTGTAGCATCCACGATACCCAGCCACATAGGATTCTTCTGGAATAGGCCCTGCCCAAAAAAAGACTCTCAGAAGGGTTTTGAATCTTCAAGTAGATTATGTCAAGCGGTTCTCTTTTGATCATTATTATAAAGATATGTTCAAATAATTCTGGAATATTAGTGATGCAAAATTTTCATTACAGACACTGTGATAATTGGCTCCTACCGTATCCTACCCCTTATCAAGGAATTCCATTATTCTGCTTTTAATTATCATTTCGACCAACTTTCATTGTATGAAGCTCTTTCTCTGGCTCATCTTATATCCTTTTGAAGGAGACAAGAAACCCCAATAGTGGCTAAGAATTTTCTGACAAAATTGTTTTTCAGGGGAAAAGAAAAAATAAAAATAAATAAAAAAATATCTTATTTATCAAAACTTGAACTTTTCACAGGAACATATGTTCCAGATGTCAAGAGTTGCAAAATCCATCACTTCAGGTGGTAGTTTGTTCCCAAATTTAATCATCACTGCCGTTAAAAAATGTGCGTTTCATTTCTGGTTTGAATCACTTTCATTTTTCAGCCCTTGGTCTTTCTTCTGTCTCTGCTAGATTAAAAACTGTTGGTTGATATTTTCCCCTTGTGAAAGTATTTATCGAATAGCCCCACAATTGAGCTGTTTAAGTTTCCCAGTTACATGTTCTTCTCTCCTCATATACTTTTTTATGGCTCTTTCCTGCCCCCAATCTAATCTTTCAACAGCTTTAAATGTGAACAGCAGAATTAGATATACTGGTGCTCTCAGTGATGCTGTACCCAGAGGTTCAGTGGATCCCTTATTTCTAATCACTTCTCCCATTTTATCCCACTTTTACCTCCAGCATTCGTGGTGAGCTCCTGGCCCATTTCGACCTCTGAAGTCATAACCATTGCACTCCAAGAGAGAGTTCCCCGTTCTGCCAGAGCAGCCCATAATTTGCTTGGTTCATTGACTGATTCTTCTTGAGCTTACTCCTCCCGTGCCTTGCATCACGTCAAGCAGAGAGCAGCCTCTGTTCGGGGGATGTTTGGGATCTCGTCGCTCTGAAAAGCTCTTGTAGGGTGTTTCTATAAATTGGTTCTCTAACCTTTTTTTCCTTTGTGCCATTATATCGATTTATTTATGAATAATAGAGGTCCCCACGTTTAGTATTTCACCTCTCCACATGAAGCACTCTGCCTTCATTCTCTGGTGACTGATGGCATAAGTCCACTCGTAGATTTACATCCTTACTGCCAGACAGTTTCAGCGTGTAGTCTTTACCAGTAAGAATTTTAGTCTGGCTACATTCCTTAAAACATTTTCTTTGCTATAAAAAAAAAGGAAAGTCTTTCACTTTTATAACTTATATTCTCATTTCTGTATTTTATGACCACATGCTATGGTGTGCTCTTGGTTTTGTCACTGGGATTTACTGTTTTCTGCTGTGTCAAGAATTGATTTTATTATCTGTGTTTTACTTAGCCTTTTTTTTTTCTTTTTTTTTTAAATTATTACACCCCCCCCGATTTTTATACATGCATTTACAGTTCTCAATCTGGGGGCCACCTTTCTTTAGCTTCTTAGTCCAGTGTCATTTTGACAAAATAAAATTTCACCTATGAACTGCTCCTATCCCCATAGTAAGTTTTTTCTCTGAACTAGCTGGATAAACAGAGTGTTTTTGTTTTACCAACCCTGAACAATCTGTTTGCCTTAGCTCATGACAGGTTTCCCCCAGCTCCCACTTAATTAAGCACATCATGTATGTTTTCCTTGTGAAAAGTCTGATTTCACTTTTGATTTTTGATGGGAGACCATCACCTCCAGATAGCATCGTCTTCCCCTCTGCCTAATTGGAGTTGTGTGTATAACTGGAAGGATTTCAGAGCAACTGTCAACAGCACCCTGAGGCTAAATCTTCTAGCCAGCATTCTGACTTTGCCTTCCAGGATCCTTCACTTGCATTTCCCTTTAAATCTGTGACATGCAGTGGGACCTCCTGCTCCTCCTCAGCTCTTTCTAGCATCCATGCAGGTGTCTCATAAAAGACCCCTTCGTATTCTGACTGTAAGTCTGCAAATCTCTGTCATCACAGGCGCGGCTGCCGCTATACTCCTGGTGTTTAAACCCCCATCACTGCAGCAGACCAGAAGTTCTCAGCTGAAAAATGTATTTTCAGATAAAGCCTTCCTAGAGCTGTCTGTTTGCTACTCCTCAGCTGGAAGGCAGCTTCCTTGCTATGCTAATATGAAGCTGTGCTGTTCTATGCTATGCTAAGAGAGAGGAGCCTCCTCAAAGGAGAGAGGAGGTCACGCAGTCTGAGTTTGGCCCAGTCCCTCGTGTCCTTTTACACTGTTTTTGTGCATTATCTTTGTTCTCTCTTTGTTTCTCCAGATTAGAAGCTCTGGCCTCAGCCTGCTCTGGGTTTGTGCTGTGAGAGCCGTGTGGGTAATGAAGGCAGTAGCTGAAGCAATTACTGAAGCATTAATGACTGCCCTGGAACCTCGTGGAAGGCAGGTGAGATCACTGAGCACTCTCAAAAGGCAGACACAGTTTACTTATTTGAAAAGGAGAAATCAGGGAATTAGAGACCACTTTTCCCCTGAAATAAGTCTGAAAAGAGTATCACCTGATTAATTTAAAACAAATAGAAGATAAAAAGTAAAAGGCAGATTCACCAAGAGTAAATCACACGATCTTACTCTAATTTCCTTCTTTGAGAAAATAATGTCTAGTAGATGAAGAGGAGGCAGCAGATGGGACATATTTTGCTTTAGGAAAGCTTTTGAAACTGTTCCACATGATTCTTTCAGAAGCAGACTAAAGAAATATGGTCTGTATCAGTGTGCCCAGCGTTTCTGCCTGGGCGAGACACTTACCTTGTTTCTGTATAAGGGAGAGACCATATGTTGCAGCCCTTCCTCTAATGCATAACTGCACTCTGCAAGAGTAGAAAACCTCGTGCTTCCTGGGGCAATGAGATTAATTGCCTATGTGCAGACAGATTCACATGCTGCCGTGAACAGAGGCACTAAGTGGGCTCCCAGCAAAGATGGCCCACGGTGTACTCAAAATAGTCCAGCCAGCGGGCAGCCCTCCTCCCTATGGACCCTGGATCCAGCAAAGAGTGAGGGAGACCACAGCCAAATTCACTGTCCTGGCAGCCTCTGTGCAGTTCATAGCTTGAGGTTCATTGTTTAGAAGGTACATGTTATTGCTGTAATGTAGGTGGCAAGGGTGCACTGTCAGGCTGGGGGGTTCTTTTGGCTGGAGTCCTGCTGGCACACATCTTGAGCCCAGTTCTGTTCATTTTTCTTTTTTAATTAATGACCTATATGACTTCATAAAGAACTCACTCAGAAAATTTGTGCATAAACCAAGATAGACTTCGAAGGTTGGGATCAGACTTCTAATGATCTTGAGAAACTGAAGAAAGTGATCCAGAAATCAACAGTATGAAATAAAAATAAACAAGTGCTGCGTGTGCCACATTTATGAGAGAGGAAACGAATAGCAAAATATATTAAAAAAAAAAAAAAAGGTATAACTGACTGCCTGAAGTGTGCCAGGAAAAGATACTGGAATTAGAGAAGGTAGAGAAGGAAACAGGAGCGAGAGCAATCACGAAAGTCTCATACTGGGAGGTGTTAATGAGATGTATTATTAAAACATGGGAGGAAATCTCATTTTTCTACAGTGCTGTCGAGGACGTTGCTGGACACAGTGCTAGAGGGAGCTGGTGTTGTGAATGATGTGGGGACTGACGACAGAGGAGTGAGCAGGAAAGACATTCTGAAAGTGGAATCGCAGTGTTGCAGACTGTCACAGCACCAGACAGGCAGGTTCGCAGCCGTTGCTGAGGTCATTTTTACAAGAGAGAGAAGCTGGCTACATCAATGTGAAACGTGGTTGCAAATGAGGCTTTAACGTTCCAAAGCAATGAGGTATTTTTATAGTTGACAGTTGAGGAAACTCACCAAATAAGCAACGGCACGTGGTTCAAGATCCCAACTCCTCTGCAAGAGAAATGAGAAAAATTCTTGTAGTTTAGAAAAATGGAGGGCACTGAAATCAATAATATTGAGGAAGGAAATAGCAAAGAATGGGCTCAGCAATTAAAGTCCCAGCTAAGTAGGCCCCCTGAAAAATGGGCGACTCGATCAATAGGAAAGGTAGAAATATATCCATAGAAATACTGCAACTCTGAAGCCTAAAAGAGGTGAAGTCGACCGTCTGATTTTAAAGGAAGTTATTGACATAATAAATGCCTCAAAAACTTGGCAGAAGGATAAGAAACTGTAATAATGGGGAACAAATTATAGAGGAAGGCTGGGAAGGGGTACATTAGTGGTGAAGCAGTGGAGAGTATGAGGAATTGTCCCTAAATGAAGTTTCAGCAGAGGACATTTTGGAACAAATCGATAGAATGAACAGTAAGAAAGCAGTAAGATAAGATGATACTTAATCAAGAGTTCTGAAAGACCTCAAACACTAGATTAAGAGAAAGCTAAATGTAGCATGAAAAGTGTCATTTAAGTTGACCACACTGCAAGAAGGATGGAAAGTGTCTTCAGCCTTGAGAAAAAAAGGGCTCCGGGACAAATGTGGAAAACTACAGATCAGTAAATCTCGCTTCCAACTGAATCTAAGTGAGTAAAAACTACAATAATATAGAAGAGAACCAGTAGACAATTTCATAAATGTGATTTATTTGGAAAAAGTCATTACAGTTCTTGCAGAAGGAGACCGTGTCTCATAAATCTATTTGAACTCTTTGAAGATGTCAACAAGCTTGTAGGTGAGGCTGATCTAGCTGATAAAGTGTGTACAGACTTCCAAACAAATGTCAATAAGTCTTGCTGCAAAGACTCTTCAAGTAGTTAAGCTGAGATAATAAGATGTCCTCTTGTAAGTAAATAAAGTGGAGACAAAATGGGACAAAAAAGTGGGAGAAAAGATCCATTATCCCAGTGAAAGGAGCTCTACAGCTTAGTCATGCAACTGTTTGATTTAGGAACTGTGCTTTTCAATATTCCTTTTGTAAGGGATTTGGGAAGGGGGGCAAAGGTGACAAGTGACAGGGTTTGTGGATGGCACATAATGAGCTGAGAGGGTCGAGTCTGACCCCGAGAAAAGAGGCAGATGGTTCTCGTGGCAGTGAGTGACTGCATCAGAAATGGCACGTGGAGGTCGGTGCTGATAAATGCGCTAATAAATATTCAATTATATATTCTACTTACTCAATTACAGATGGAACATTATATTATCATCACTCAGCAATAGAGTTGCTGTAGGATAACTCTCTAGAAACATTGATGCAGTGACCACAGCAATAAAAAATTCAAACTGAATGAGAGAAATTTTTAGAGAAAGAAGAAGGGAGAAGAAAAACACGATTATGTGATTATGTCACTGTATAAATGTTTGGCAAACCCACATATTGATTAATATGTGCAGTTCTGCTCATCTTGTCTTCATAAAGAATATAATAGAACTAAAAAGGATGGGTGGGTGTTATTTAGCTCAGAGATTTAGACACCTAAATTTAGGTTTCTACCTGTAGGTGTCAATCTGTGAGGTAGATATCTAAACTCCAACACTAAATCAAAGCTTTGTAATCCGAATTCCACCCACAGAAAGTGGATGAAGACAGAATGCTTTTCATATCAGGACAGAGACGATAGGCATGGGACAGAGACCTTGAGACCTCCTTACTAGCTAGGAGACAGTGAAGATGGGATGAAGAAGGATAGGAGAAGTTAAGGATACCCTGTGGAATTGTGAGGCATCCGGTCTAAACTAGAAAGTCAAACTTTCTTATATAACTTGCTGTTAAATTGTAGAACTTGTTGTCAGACACTGTTGTATAGGTAAAAAGTAGAAATGAATTCAGAGTGTCTGGAAGGCTGAGGGGAAATCAGTGTCCTACCAAATGGAATTATGAAGCTCATTCAACTGTCAAAAGCCAGGAAGAGGCACACGGGAAGGACTCCAAGGCAGCTGAGCAGGACAGAAATGTCAATTTCTAGGCCAGAACAGAGACTGTGAGTGAGAAACTGGTGTGTGCACCTCACCAACAACTCTGCTTGTGATCAGTGGGACACCATGGAGAGAGAACCACAACTTGGATTTCAGGAGTAGAGACTGTGGTATACTCCAGCTGGGCCTTGGTGGAGGGAGAGGCAAAGGGAGGGAGAGAAATCCTGAGCAGGAATTTTAGGAAATGAGGGAGATTGATGAGGACCATAATCCGGTAGCTATTAGCATAAGTAATGGGCAGAGCACGGAAACAAAAAGCAGTGTTAGTAGCTCCTGATGGTCAGCACCTCAGAGTTGACTGCATGAAGAAAATCCTGGAAGCCCCTGGCAGTAGGGCCATTCCCAGGGCTTGCAGCTGGTTACACTCCTGCCTGGGGCTTGAAATAGAAGTGCTAGAATCCACTTGCTGAATCTAGTCTTTATGAAAGCAGTGCTCTAGTGGTTTTTGGAGACTTAAATTGTGAACAACCACATTCTGACCAGTTTATCTCGCTCGGTCCAGCTGCCCTGGGTTTCACTGACCAGTTTCAGTCATTGCTGAAGTTGCAGACGGAATCCTGAATGAGCGTGGTCTGTTTGGATGGATTGTCTCAGAGGAAGAGCTAACACAATACTCAGAGCTGTGGAGAGCGAGCCTGGAGAACATCTCTGGCTCTCCAGTACAGGGGGAAACTGAGTTGTGGATGTGGCTACCTTTGTAGAGACGTTCAGTTTAGCATAAAGCTTTGTATAGTGATCCCAAACTTTCCTCTTTCAATCCCGCTTTCGGTTTCCATTTTCCAGAGGTATATTTGCATCATTCATTTTGTGCTTTAGAAAAACACTCCTTTCTGTTTGGAGTTATTCAGCTGTCCCCAGGGTATTTCCACCTGGCTTGTAAGTAGTTGCAGGTATTTTCTGCATGCTTAAGCAGCCGTGGATTTGGCTCCGCAGACCCGAGAAGGACGCGGAGTACTCTGGGAAGCAGTATTGCTCCTCTGCAGGGTGCAAACTCAGGGAATGATGATTTAATTAAGTTGGTAACGCTCCTTAAAAGCAAAATTGGAATCTAATGCAGCTGTCTTTAAAATACACTTCAATATTACATAAGAAGCCCTGTAATAACATCACAAGTGGAAACCTTTAAATGAGGGTAAATTTGATGGCAACTTTTATATCCTTTATTGTACAGCCTGCCCAGCTGCGACGTGGTAAAATCCATTAGTACTTTGGGAATCATACTTTTTTTTTTTTCTTTAAAGTCAGGAACTATTCATTAACTCCAAGTGAAACTTCCTGTAAGAACGTGCAAGTTCTGGTGGGAGTTGCTGACTGAGGATGTAACATCCTCTCCCAGAACAGCCCAGGGGCTTGAGCCCCATGTTCATGAGCTTGGAAAAAAAAATAATCCATCCTCCCACTCCTACATGAAATTCTTGCTTTACCAAGTGCCCCAACAAAAGACCATGATTACAAAGGGCTTTCTTTCAGTGCCAGCACGAGACTTAAGCATTTCACGCACTCTTCTGTCCCCTGTCCCTTTGAGTCACGATGAGGCTGCTTAGGAACCTGGGCCAGAGAACGGGGCTGCCTGAAAACTCCTTTCCCCCCAACAGGGCTACTCTAACTTGGGATCCACCTGGATCCACTTTTAAATGTAGCCCCAACAGTTGTATTGTCACAACCGTGGGGCTGTCACAGGAGCTTCTTATAGCAGCACAGGTTCTTAAAGGAAAAGATTTGTAATTACACATAAAAAAAAAGAGAGTGCTCTGAATAATCTCAGAGCTTTGGTATGCATATGGATGTTCTTCAGTCTCTGGATAGGGATGATCTGCTTTACATGAGTATTTGTCACCATAGCAGGACTTTGAGCTTACTGCCTGATGCTCCGTTTGAATTCTGTGACCGCAGGACTGTTCCGAGCATTTCTTGCTTTTTCTGACCTAGAAAATATTTAGTAATTTGTTTTTTTTTTTTTTGGTAATATATATAAATCAGAACTGCTACCCCTGGAAAAAGTTAATAAGGTATTTTGGTGCCTGTCAGGGAGTTGCCAATGGAAATCAGGGTCAGAACGGTAGCATGGTTCTGGATTTAATTAGATGGGCTGCTTTTTTGGGGGGAGAAGTTATTTTAAAGAGTTGGACACTGGGGAATTTTCTGCATTGAGTTAAGAAGAAAACAGCTTTAAAATTTGTTTCTCTGTTTCCTAGAAAATGAGTTTTCTATACGATTTTGGATTGTTCAGCCAAATGTCTCTGGTTTTTCATGATATGTTTCACAACATATTTGTTACATCCAGACATAGAATGTTGGAATTAATCAAAACTGAAATATTTATGGAGAAAGCCATTTTACGTCCATCTCTGTCATGAGACTGGCTGCTCTGATAGGGATTAGAGGTTGTTACACTAATGACTTAGACATTTGTCTCATTGCCAGAGCAGTTTCCCAATTTAGAACCTTTTCTTCTGATTAATATTTGTATTCCTCCCACAATTCCTCTTGTTATAGGAACTCGTACTGGGAATTATTCCAGACCTACATAATGTCTCTGAAATCTTTTTATCCCTCTGTTTGCTGATCAGTGGAAAGGATTTTAATGCCAGGTTAGGTAATCGAGATAAATCCTAACTTCATCTAACTTTATCCCTCTACCATGTCTTGGATATTCTAGAAACATTTTTTGTGATCCATAAATAAATTCACATAGGATTTTGATTAATCTTTTTTTTTGCTCTTCTTTTTTTTTGGTGAAACCTCATTACATTAAATGGGAGATCAAACAGAGTGTATTACAACTTCCGCTCTGCACCAGCTTGTTCAGGGCAACACTTTTTGGGGGGGATGAAAACAGCACTAAGTTCCAAAGACATCAAGTTTTATGCCCAGCTGGACATGTATCATGTGTTTTGGTACTATCTTGGAGCAGTAAAGGCTTCTAGCACCTGATGATGCTTTCCAGCCCTGTCCAGTTGTTTGAATTAGTTTACAGAGTGGTGCAAAGTACACACTGATTTAATTCACTTCTAACTTCAATGTGTTACCAAGAAGAGGAGTCAAGCTCATTTAAAGTAGGTCTCTTTCTGGCCCTGCAAGCCAGCGAAGGCACAAATGCCTGTGTGGTTTGGAAGAGGTTGGGCTCCTGGCTCTGAGAGCCACAAGCCCCCCTGCCATGGGCAGGGATGCCTCCCACTAGCCCAGGTTTCTCAAAGCCCCATCGCAGCACTGTCCTCCTGAGTGCTGCTCCCTGAACTTCTTTGTGCCCATTTCATGGCCACGAGCCAGCCAATTCTCATGCACAGCCACTGGGAGAAGTTCACACCTGAGGAAAAGCTTCCTGAAAACCTACATCCTAGTTAGGAAACTATCTGACCTGGACTGTGGGCAGGAACTGGGAGCAGGACTTGAGCCCAGATCTCTTTATCCTTTTTCATTTGACTCTCTTAACTCCAGCAGCACAGGTTTTAACCTAACCCAGAAGTCAAAGTTTTCTTACCAAGAAGAAAACTTTGGTCCGAGTGACTGCCGAGTGACAGCCCTGCACCTCAGAGCTGTCAGGTTAAATGAGCCTGGGAAAGGTGGTGGCTCCAGTTCGTTAGGAGACCTGGACTCCATGTTACCCTTGACTGTCCCAACAATAGACAGGATGGAAAAAACCCTTCCCTTGCTTTGACCCGGAGTTGCTCTTTCCTCTGATGGTTCATTGATTCCCTTTGCTTGCCTTCTCATTTAATAGATTTTTATAAGTTGGGCATTTCCAGGTCTGCTGCTATTAACATTCACCATTAGCCGACCCGTGAGCTTCTCTGCCAGCTGTGCTGGAGCTTCTGAGCCTGCTGATTTAACAATGTTCATTGCTGATAGATTCTAACATCTCTCTCAGTTACTAATAGACTGGAAAGTATTTCATCATCTTCGAGCAATGAAAGCAAATCATCTTTCTTTCCAAATACCGAATAAAACGTGTTTGAACACTTCTGCATTTTCTGCATAATCCTTCACAATTCTCCTGCCTGCACCGAGCAGTGACCCCGTACTGTTGCTAGGATTTCTTTTGCAAACACAACTTTCTTGTGCTAAGCTCCATCAGC
Organism: Chloroceryle amazona; assembly: GCA_027560015.1. Classification (NCBI taxonomy): domain Eukaryota; kingdom Metazoa; phylum Chordata; class Aves; order Coraciiformes; family Cerylidae; genus Chloroceryle; species Chloroceryle amazona. Next base: position 43,240 of record JANHFX010019590.1, read on the forward strand.
CATGGATTTTATTCTGAGGTTTCTTTGTTTCGTGCTTCTGTTCATGTAGGTCAGGAGTTTTCCTGGCTATTGATTTACAACCAGTTACATGCAGTTCTAGTGTTTGACATTTCTGCCTTTATTTTTCTTCGCTGATATCACTACCAAACTTTAGCCACGTGAGTCAATTGTTTTAAGATTTCATGGTGAGCGTCGGGCTCAGTCTGATGTTTTTCATGTTTTGCAAAGTGTCAGGTGAAGTGGCAAAAGGATTAGGAAAAATGATGCTGTTTTTTTCTGATGATTTAAATACGTACCTATATCTTTGCAATACGTGTTTGATAGCATATATATCCATATATAAACTCCAACAGCTATGCCGTGTAGTTCACTTTTGACAAGCTAGAGTCTTAATATTTGAATAAAGGGCTTGAAATTTAGGAAAGGAATAAACCCAGTGACAGGAGTGCATTTTTGCTTTGCATTGGAAATCTGACATTTCTTGAGTCTCTCACCATGTTGGGTCCACTGTGTGCTTTCAGTTGAGACTTGCCAACGCTCAGCCGTGTATTCCACTGAGACCTTGTCCAACAAGAAGCACCACTCCTGGCTTCGGGCATGAGGAAGATTTTCCCTCCAGTGCCCAGCAGAGGAGCCGGGACGTGACAGCAGACCTCAGAAGCAAGGCAGGTGGGAGGACTTAGAAGGCAAGCAGATATAAGGTAGGAAGAGAAGCAAAAATACCTGGGGAGGCAAAGGTGGGGCCAGGGAATGTCTACAGGATAGAGGTGGGAAGACATCCCGCAAGCAGGGACACCTCCCACTAGACCAGGTTGCTCAAAGCCCTGTCCAGCCTGGCCTTGAACACTTCCAGTGATGGAGCATCCACAGCATCCCTGGGCAATCTGTGCCAGTGTCTCACCACCCTCATAGTGAAGCACTTCTTCCTAATTTCTAATCTGAATCTCCCCTCTTCCAGTTTAAAGCCATCTCCCCTTGTCCTATCACTACAAGCCCTTGTAAAAAGTTTCTACCCATCTGTCTTGTAGATCCCCTTCAGAAACTGGAAGGCTTCAAGAAGGTTTTCCTGGAGACCTCCTGAATGAGGTCATCATTCCTGTATCAAAGCCATTGCCTTTTCTTCATGCCAGTCTCCTCACACCACTCTGCTGCCTTGGCCATGGCATACGGGCAGGTAAACATGCAGAATACGTGCACATAGAGATGCACACATGTAGCTACCCCTGCAGGGACTAACAAAGCCCAGACCTGGTGCTGTATCCTCTGCCTCCATTTGCTTGTGTTTGCTTTGGGCTGTCGATTTTGGTGACCACAGCCAATTAACTGACATCAATTATTAACTGACAATCCAGAAAATCACCCAGGAGAAGAATATCTATTTTTCTTAGGCTGTAAGGTTTTTCCATAGGACCCACCACAGGTCACGAGATGCGAGCAAAGAGATTCCATGGCCCCTTGACCTGTCTGAGTAGGATGGGTTTTGTGTTCTTTGTACCTTAAAGCCCAGTGGCTTTTCTTTTCTCCTAATTACAGTTACAGCCCTTCCAGTCTGAAGGGCTGTTCCTTGGTGAACCTTTCTCTCCTACTCGCGCCGCTGTGTCTTCATTTTCATTACTAGCAGAAGGAACACAAGTCCCAGTTCTTTCCATCCATCCTTCCTGCCAAGAGGTCTCTGGTGACTGGGCATATTTTGATACTTAATCTTGCACTACTTTTCTGCCAGTGATTTTGATTAATTTTATCCACGTACATAAAATTACTTTGTGAGTGACGCTTTCCATTAGAAAAATGATCTTGAATGTTAGATTTACTAACCTGATTCTGGGGAAAATATTTCAGGCTCCTATTTTTATTCTTTTTTTTTTTTCTTTTTTTTTTCAAATTTGAACTTCATCATTATTTTTTCTGTAATATGCTTTTAATTGTAAGTACCCAGCATTCTGCAATTTCACGCGGCACCGAATGACACCGGGTTGCTCTGGAGTGCTCCAACGAGTGTCTTCTGGGGAATATTGAAATTCCATGGAAACAACATGAGAACCATTATCCGAAACAGCCTCTTCAGGCAAACCAGATGGGGTGAAATATTCTGCACTGCTTCGATAATCTGAGCAGAGATACGTTCACTGGTAACTCTGCAGTGAGCATCAGTCATTTGCTTCGTCTGTGCCGTATTAATGAGCCATTTCAATAGACAGCAGGTTTTGACTCTATTTGCTACATATTCATGTTGCTTCCTTTGAGTTGTTTCAAAACTCTTTCCACTAGATTAACTAGAAAGTCTCAGTTATTTTGATGAGTGCTGGGGTACCAAGGCTATGGACCATCCCGTCCTTTTCAGTCTTGGCTGAATCATAGTCATAGAATGGTGGGGGTTGGAAGGGACCTCTGGAGATTGAGTCCAACCCCCCTGCCAGAGCAGGGTCACCCAGGGCAGGCCA
>JANHFX010019590.1:45780-71336 GCA_027560015.1 Chloroceryle amazona
GATCCAGGTGGGGCTGGAAAGTCTCCAGAGAAGGAGACTCCACAACCTCTCTGGGCAGCCTGTTCCAGGCTCTGTCACACTCATAGTGAAGAAGTTTTTCCTCATGTTGAGGTGGAACTTCCTGCAGAGATTTGTAAACGTTCATAAGATCCCATCTCAGTCTTCCAGGCTAAACAGCTCCAGGGCTCTCAGCCTTTCCTCATAAGAGAGGTATTCCAGTCCCTTCATCATCCTTATAGCCTCCTTTGGATTCTCTCCAGTATTTCCCTGTCCCTCTTGGACTGGGAAGCCCAGAACTGAACACAATACTCCAGATGTGGTCTCAGTAGGGGAGAGTAGAGTGGGAGGAGAACCTCCCTTGGCCTGCTGGCCACACTGTTCTTTATGCCCCCCAGAAGAGCAGGGCTAGAGTTTGGAAGAGAGCTGGTGTGTACTGGGCACGCTGCCTTTGCCGAGACATCCTCCAGCAGGGAGGCTTTGCTGCTGCTGTTTCCAGCAACGGTTTTCTGGGGTAACTCTCTGCTCATAAAACCTTCTTATTGCTTTCTGGTTCATCTGTCCCACAGGGGTTGTGGTTCTTAGCAAGCAACGGAGCTTTAAGACACTTCTGTGGTGGAGGAGGGAGAATATGGGGACTGGGGAGCACAGAGAGAAGATGCTGAGTTGTGCTGCGCCCGTAAGCATCTCACTGTGATGCTGTTGGGATATGGTCAGAGGTGCTGAAGCACCCCAGACATTGATCTAGGTACCTAGAGAGTCCCCCCATCCATGAGTATGGCATTTTCTGTGGAGTGTAACAATTAAAAAACACTCATACCCAAGTTTTGAAAACCATAATGTGATGAGAAGCCTCTGGGGAGGCACTGAAAGGCCCCTGGGCTCTGGTTAGCACTGGAAGCCACGTGGAAGGCTTCAATGGGCACTCAAATTCACCTGAAATTTAAGGAATACTTTAAATTACTCCCTTTTGGCTTTGTGAGCAATCAGAACCACAGCTCTGCCTTGATCCTCGGGTCTGGTTCTGATAGCTACATGGAGCTTAACCTGTGCAGCAGCTTAGGAAAACTCTAAATGCATTCGTAATGTTACTTACAGCTCTTTCTACGGCCAGACACTCACACCACAAATCTTGAACTAACCACTTCCCAAGGAAGGGAACCCACATACTGAAACAGAACCACAGGGCTGAGTAAAAGAGACTGGATTTGCCAGCACTGAACCAAACTGGCTGAGGTGCTGGTAAACGTGGAGGGAAGAAAATTAATATATTTTTTTTTTTCCCATTTCATCTCTTTTTTAATGCTAAATCCATTTTACCAAGAAAAGAGTAGAAAGTGAGGACCTGATTTACCCGGCAGGTGAAGGATGGCAGCTGAGGGCAGGGGGCAGAAGCCTCATCCTCGAGCCGAGGTGGTTGCTGTGATTGTGCCAGAGCTGCTGGGACAGCTACAGGTGAGAGGTGGTTTTCCTTCTTTTTTTGGGAGCAGCCTTCTAAAGGGAAGGGGCACAGACTAATGAAGATCACAGATGTCTGTAAGTCTGTCCCACAACCTTTCAAGTCTTCATGTTTCTTTCTGTGTGCTGTCAGAAAAGAGTTTTATTGTATTGCCTTTTCCTCTGTAGAAAAATGAACCCTTAACCATTGCACCATCTCACCTCTGAGGCCTTCCTGGCTGCCTCCTGTTCTCACATCAATCGATGCCCTACCCTGAGTTCCCACTGCCCCTCCGGCACAGTTACAACATCAGGTGGCTGTGCTGGTTCTTTTCTTTTTGTCTCTGGAAACTGCAGTAATTTTAAGTATCTCCCCTTGGAGCTGGAGCAGTTTCTCAGTTCCCAGGGGCAGATGGCCCTCAGACTTGGCACAGGCTCTTCCTCAGGGCTGCTGGGTTGGAGGGCAACACAAGGGCTTTGGCAGCCAGTGCTGTGGTGTGATGCACATGCTACCTGCCTGAGGTTCTTTGGGCCCCTCACCTTTTTCTACAGGGTTTATCTTCAGGTGCCATTCTCCACAGAATGCTTCAAATGTGCTGGTGCAGTCTGTGGGGACCAGGGTTTTGAGGGGCTGCAAAGAGATGACTGATGTGTGGCTCTTCCCAGCTTGACTGAGGAGATCATAGAATCATAGAATTGTTTTAGCTGAAAGAGACCTTTCAGATCATCAAGTCCGACCATTAACCCAGCACTTCCAGGTCACCACTAACCCATGTCCCTCAGCATCACAGCTCCACAGCTTTGAAACCTCTGCAGGGGTCATGGGGACTCCTGGGCAGCCTGGGCCAGGCCTGGACAACCCTTGCAGGGAAGAAATTGTTCCTCAGGTCCAATCTAAACCTCCTCTGGTGCAACTTGAGGCCAGTTCCTCTTGTCCTGTCACTTGTTCCCTGGGAGAAGAGCCCAACCCCACCTGTCTTCAGCCTCCTGTCAGGGAGTTGTCAAGAGCCAGAAGGTCTCCCCTGAGCCTCCTTTTCTCCAGGCTGAACAACCCCAGGTCCCTCAGTCTCTCCTCACCACACTTGTTCTCTAGACCCTTCCCCAGCTCCATTGCCCTTCTCTGGACATGCTCCAGCCCCTCGATGTCCTTCTGGGAGTGAGGGGTCCAAAACTGAGCATAGATGGGGAGTTTCATTCCTCTGTGTGTGATTGGTTGGTCCTCTATTAGGGTCTGTGGGCAAGTTTGGATCACAGGGTTATGTGGCAGAGAGGAGGGTGGGTAAGACCTTGCACCAGGAGCCTCAGCCTCTTCTCCAAAAAATGCTGTTGGTCAGGTTCCTGAGATGGGAATGGAGCCACTGGGGTCAGCATTGCACTGGAGTGGGAGAGCTCCTGGTTGCTGGGACTGAGCTTTGCAGCACCCAGGACTTGTCCCTTGCACTGGACTGTGGAGACCCCACGGAGCGGGGCTGGAAGGGAGGCACCTGCGGGGATGATCTGGGCTCCCTGCACATATCCCCCATGGGTGCATGGGGCAGGGTGTGTGGTGCAGAGGGTACAAGAGATGTGCCAGCAGATGGGACACAGGGTGTGCCGTGCCCTGTGGGAAGCTGCTGGAATCTGGGGCTCTTCCCAGCAGTGAGCCAGCTCTTAGGCTGGAGTTTGCAGGGCAGGAGACTGCCCTGGGACCTGGAGTGTTGGTGAGACTTTGGTGGTCTGATTGTTGGTCTGATTGTACCCTCATTTACTCACAAGGTGCTTTTCTTTCAGCAGATGTGATGTTTTGCCACAATGAAGCCTTAGAAGTCCCTGGTGAGGAGCACAGCCCTGATGATATGGGGAGCATGTGGGCCCAGGAGGAGATGTCAGACATATACCCTGAAGTGGTGAGTGAACAAGGGAGGCTTTGGGAGCCTGTGTACCCCATTCTTGGTGGGTCAGTTGTGTCCCAGAGGACCTGGAGGGCATGCCTTGCTGCCAGCCAGAGTCACAGTGATCTCAAATGCTTCTGCAAGGCCCCCCATGACTGAGGTGGTGGCCGTGGGGGCTGTTTCCCAGTCTCTGCAATCAAAGCACAGAGCGCTGCACTGCAGAGCCAGGAGCTCTCCCCGTGGGAAAGGCTGATGTGGGTCAAACAAGCAGGAGCACAGTTAAATCTGAGCTGAAAGGTTTGTTTCTCAGTCACAGTTTGAGAGGAGCACCTGGAAGGCCTGGTCCCTCCCTTGAAGGGCTGTGGGAGGGCTGCCCTCCACGGGGCCAGCTGCTGATCTGAGGCTCTTTGGAGTGGCTGGTAGTTGGCTTCTGGACTGAGATCATCTTCATGGTGTTGGGGTTGCCTGTGGGAATGTCTCATAAGGCTGGCTGGGACCAAATGTAGCAGCTGGCTTGGCCTTCCCTTATCAGATGCATTTTGCTGTGGATAAAAGCTTTTCCTGATCATTCCAGTTCCCATGGCTGGCAAGGGGTTTATAAATGGCAGAAGCTGGTGCTGTGGGTCAGCCCTTTGGGAAGTTTTTCTCATCCGACTACCCCAGGAGTGGGCTGGCAAACCATCTTCCTTTCCTAAATGTGCTGGCAAGAACAAGCATCTCTGTGTTAAACTGCAGCCTGCTCAAGGTGACAGTTGTGTCCCCGTGCCTTCCCTGTGCCTTTGGATGAGCTCTGGGAGAGATTCTGCCTTGCCCAGCTAGGGCTGGAGCTCTTGCTCCTACCAAGTGTGAAGTGAAGCCCTGGGCTTGGGGTTGCTGGAGCAAGGGGACGTAAATCCAGCTTGCACATCTACACCCCTGTGACTGGGTGAAACCAGGGGTTTGAGTCCTATTGTTTGAAGAGGAAAAGAGGCTGGAGTTTCTGTTCCTGCTATTTCTCTGTTTTCCTAGGTGCTCATTGCTCAGAAGAGCTGCTATTTCACCTCTCACCACCTGCTTGGAGACACCATTTTAGACTTCAGCTTGAGCTGCAGAGTAAGTGACCTTGTTTGAAGGAGCAGGAACTGGATTTTGCCTTCATTTATCCTTTACTGGGCTGCCACGGGAGGAAGGGGGTTGTGTTTGCCCATCCCCTGCAGCTCTTGCTGGGGAGCTGCGCCACAGGAAGCATTGAGCTGGAATCAAGCTGGGTTAGTTTTCCTCTTGGAAATATAAAGTGGAGCAAGCCACAGCTGAGCCAAGGTGACTTTCACTTTAGTCAGTGCATTGTTAATGTCTGGTAACAAATCTCTGGAGCAGAGCTTGCCCTGCTCCTCATCCTCAGCTTGTCCCACAGCCCCTGCCTCACAAAGAGCTGGTTGCTGAGCTGGTGGAGCTTGAAGGGAGCAGCCAGCAGCCGTGGCTGTCTTGCTGCAGCAGCTCCTATTTCCTTGCAGGGTATAAGTGACAGAAGGGGCTGTTTCTTTGCCTTCACAGATGTTCCCTTCAGCCCTGCTTGCCCTTTACTGCATTTCAGCAAGGGCCTAGCAAACACAGCTCCAGCTGCTGGAGTCCTTGTTCCAGCATGCTTCATAAACTTTGCCATTAAATGAGGGGGTAGAAAGTGTTTATTCAGGAGGGGATAGTAGGGTGCTTAGAAGGACAAGGGCACACCAACTTAATTAGAAGTTGAATGGTGATCACTGCAGAGATTGAGCTGTCGAGTGGCTTTTTTGTGCCCTCACTTCACACAGGCTGGGGAACAAAGTCTGGCAGCATCAGCTGCTCCAGTTGGGACTTGACCAACTCTGCACTTAAGTCTCATCTTGTTACTCTTTAAGAGAAGTCCCTAAAAAGGACTTTGTTATAAGGAAGCCTTTACGAGTAGTCTCTAAAAGTCTCTCTCATTCCCTTGAAGGGTAATGACATGAAGCAGAAGTGCAGAGATGGGTGGGAGGGAGGCCTGGGCCACCAGAGAAGTTGCCAAAGTGAGACAAGGCCCATCCAGAGTGGCCAAGACAGGAGGTGACTCAAGACCTCCCTCTGCAGCAGTCCAAATGAATTGTGTGAGGATAGAAATGCTGCTCAGAGTTTGGGCCTCCACACAACCCAGTCTCTGCAGTGATCCCTGTTCTTCAGAACCTTGAGTGTATGAACAGACCAAAGCAATTTCCCAAACAATTTCTTCCCCACAAGTGTTGTCCAGGCCAGTATGTCCAGGGTGGGAGGCACCAAAAAAGTGGAATTCTGGGTATCTGGGGGCACCACAAAAAGTATGCCAAGACCCTTGAGGGTACTGGAAAAGAAACAGGAGGTCCAGGGGTACCCAAAACCACCCCAGGTGGCACCGTTGGAGCACAAGGACAAATGGAGCAGTGCTGGTTTCCCTCTTGCCTCTCTAGCTAGCTAGGGAACTGCAAGATCAAAACAAGAGGTTGAGGGAAATAGAGGGGAGAAAGGGATTTGGAACACTGCAAAGCAGATGGAGGGATTTGAGGGGCCGTGTTGTCACCAAAAAGCCATAAACCGGAATGTCCAGGGACACCATAAAATAACAGAAGCCTCAGTACACCATAGGGGCACCAAAACCAAATTCATTGCATATGTGAGAGACCTGGTGGGTTTTTTTTCAGCAGAAGGAGTCCTATATCTCCATGCTCCAACATCCAGGTTGCAGCTGAATTTCATGGTACAGAATCATCCCAGGAGTATTTCCTTCTTGTTCATACTACGGAAGAGAAACGCTTCCGTTTCCACTCGGATCTTACAATGGCTTGTCAGTGACAAAACATTCCCAAATCCTCTCATTTATCAAATGGCCAATCCTGTTAACAGCTTAAGAAACATAATTACCTGCAATCTCTTCTGTGATTCATTTTATACCTACCCTTCCCTCTCTCTGGCAGCTTACCAGCAGGCGAGCCACGGGGTTCTTCAGCGATGCAATTTCCTCTAATCACCTGCACGATGATCACAGGAGTTTTGCCTCCTTGTTTGTAGCAGCGAGAAGCAGGTGAGCTCGGAAGGCAGGCGGCCAAAAGCTTCAGTTAACATGCCACCAGTTGTGTGGGGGTTCCCAAGCACTGTGATGTGGTAAGGGCTGTTCCATCCGTGTGGTGGGAACATCATCGATTAAGATCTGCTTTTAGGCTGGAAGAAATTGCAGCCAGATTTACTTGCCTGGGAGACACACAGAATTGGTTTGGTCAGAAGAGACCTTTAAGATCATCAAGTCCAACCATTCCCCCAGCGCTGCCAGGTCACCACTAACCCATGTCCCTCAGCACCACAGCTCCATGGCTTGAAAACCCCTCCAGGGATCATGGGGAATCCACCACTGCCCTGGGCAGCCTGGGCCAGCCCTGGACAAACCCTGCAGGGAAGAAATTGTTCCTCAGGTCCAACCTAAACCTCCCCTGGTGCAACTTGAGGATGTATTTTCTTCTCTTTTTGTTGTTCCTTGGGAGAAGAGACAGACTCCTGTCAGGGAGTTGTTGAGAGCCAGGTCTCCCCTGAGCCTCCTTTTCTCCAGGCTGAACAACCCCAGCTCCCTCAGCTGCTCCTCACCAGATGTGCTCTAGACCCTTCCCCAGCTTCATTGCCCTTCTCTGGATGCACTTCAGCCCCTCAATGTCCTTCTGGGAGTGAGGGGCCCAAAACTGAACTCAGGATTTGAGGGGTGGTCTCCCCAGTGCCCAATCCAGGGGCACGGTCCCTGTCCTAGTCCTGCTGGCCACACTAGTTCTCTGCATGTTGCCAGGTGGGCTCTGAGAGAAGCAGCAAGAGAGGCTGGTGCAGGCTTGGTGCTGGACATGGCTGTGAGGGCTTCATCACCAAGATGGCAGGGCCTGAAACATCAGCAAGCTGGTGCATAGTGGGGAAATGGGGATCTGCTGGAGACAGTGAGCTCCTGATCACTGCATTGCTAAAACAGGCTGGCTTTACCTCATTCCACAGCCCATCTACAACGTGTCAGAGTCTTCACAACGGCTTGTTCGGATCAAACCTCAGGGGAGATTGAGAAGAGCAGCATTTGCAGCTGGAGATCTGCTGGTTTCCTAAATGACAGGTACATAGAGGACAGCTTGATCCAAAGAGAAACCCCATAGCTTCCCCTAGAGCTTGAGGAAATCCCCAGCTCTGTCCCACTCATTCTGGCTGCTGAGGAAGTTGCCTTTTGTACCTTAAAATCTTGTACTAGCCTGACATGATCGGTGTGCATTTAACTGGCCAAGACAAGCCTCTGGCTGTGCTCTCCTTTTAGATCTGCTTTCAGTTTGGAAAGTTTTCTTATGCCTATTCTGCTCTTCTTTGCAACCCTATCAGCTATTTTGTCTCCTTAGTGTTTTGGATAAATGATACACATTTCTTCTAATGCTTTCATATGTTATTTTTAAGCAGGTTTTTATGCTGCTTGCCAACATTTAATGTTTACTTTCTTTGTATTAAAAAGGCCTATGAATGAACTGTATATGAATCAGAAGGTCTGGGTTTTTTTAAAATCAGACATCATCTTAAGGGATTTGGAGATTTTAGATCCTGCTAAGATATTGAATCCAAGCATACTTGGGTCACTATTGTAGAATAACCCTTTCTTGTTATCAGTTTGAACTGCAAAGGCCAAATTTGGCCAGAACTGCCTAAAAACCTGCTTTTCCCATTGAATACAGCTTAATTCACTTCTCAAAATTCAGACACTTACAGTGGCTGAGTTTTATTATGGCCCAAACACCACCCAGGTCCAGGTACTAAAGAGCTTGGGTGGCTCTGGGCTACCTGCTCGGAGCTGTGCGCAAGGAGTCGGATGAGAAACTACCTGAGACTGGAGGAGGGGCTGAAGCAAGCTGGCTTCTTGTGTTTAACAAGCTGTAATATACACACAGGGAAATTAAGAGCTGTAAATTAATAATCTGTACCTAAAGTCAAAACTGCCCCAATAATAAAAAGAAAAGTAGGACAGCTGTGCTTTTATACGAGAAGTTGCTATTTCTTTTATGACATTTATCATGCAAACCCTTCAGAGCAGCTCTAATGCCCAGTGGAGTTCTCCAACCTAAATGTCTCGTTGTCAGTGTAAGAAACAAAAAGATAATGTCATCTGAATGCTGGATGCAACAACGGGGGCTGCTCTTGAGGCACAGTCTCCCTGCTCCAAATGGGAGCGATGGCTTTAAACAGACTCACCAGAACAGACTGAAAAGCAGACGTCTTATTTGTGAGGAAATGGCCAAGATCTCAGCATTTCCCTCCGACCCCCAAATATTTTCTTCCTAGAAAGAAAAAAAAAAACCAAAACCAAACAAAACCAAACCAGTTGCATAAAGACGCTGCTATTTCAAAGCAAATTCTAAACCATTTCTGATTTGCAAGTGGCATTTCAGCATTTTCCTGAGAATAAAACGCTACTGTGATGCTGTGTTTAAATATTTCATTCCAGCTCCCTGAACAAACTTAAAATCTTATTATAAGTCGTTTTGACATAAAAACCACGCTTCTCTACGGTGCTGGTGGCTTAGAGATCTCCGGTTTCAAGCTCAGCTACAGGAGCCCTCCCCTGCACGTGGCTGATCAAAGGCAAACCCCACTGCCACCCGCCAGCCTCCGCCGCTTGTCACGGGCAACCCCCCCAGGAGAAAATAAACCAAAACCAAATCAGGAACCTCCTGAGTGATTCATCCCTTGGGGCGACTCCGTCTATGAAAAATAGACGTTGCCGTCATAACCCTGCTGTGAAAAGGTTGAGTGAGTTTAGCGAACAAAAATACTTCGCCTTGGTTCCAATCGCGCTGAAACGAAACATCAGCCAGCGCTGGCTGCTCAATTAAGCAGTTTGTCGTGAAGCCTTTGGAGAGGAAAATGCTGAAAATAGGATTTCAGGGAATATATATATTGTGGGAGAAAATGTTTCATGAGAAATTTTCCAAACCTCCCTGCAGATCCTGCACGCTGCCTTGCCCTCAAATTTGGAGGATGGTTTATGGCTGCTTGCAACTGTCGTGTCACAGCTATGAAGAGGTAGGTGGGGTCACAGGGGGGATATGTTTTAGTTCATTCCATGTGTAGAATCATGGAATTGGTTTGGTTGGAAGAGACTTTTAAGATCAAGTCCAACTGTTCCCCCAGCACTGCCAGGTGCTAACCCATGTCCCTGAGCACCGCATCTCCACGGCTTGGAAACCCTCCAGGGATCATGGTGACTCCACCACTGCCCTGGGCAGCCTGGGCCAGGCCTGGACAACCCTTGCAGGGAAGGAATTGTTCCTCAGGTCCAACCTAAACCTCCCCTGGTGCAACTTTGAGGCCATTTCCTCTTGTCCTGTCTCTTGTTCCTTAGGGGCAGAGACTGACCCCACTTGTCTCCAGCCTCCTGTCAGGGAGCTGTCGAGAGCCAGAAGGTCTCCTCTGAGCCTCCTTCTTTCCAGGCTGAACAACCCCAGGTCCCTCAGTCTCTCCTCACCACACTTGTGCTCTAGACCCTTCCCAGGTCTGTTGCCCTTCTCTGGCCACACTCCAGCCCCTCAATGTCCTTCTGGGAGTGAGAGGCCCAAAACTGAACCCAGGATTTGAGGGGTGGCCTCCCCAGTACCGGGCGACAATCCCTGTCCTAGTCCTGCTGGCCACACTAGTACTAAACCAAGCCAGGATGCTTGTGGCCTTCTTGGCCACCTGGGCACCCACTGGCTTATCTCCAGCTGCCTGTCAACCACCATCCCCAGGTCGTTTTCTGCTGAGCAGTTTCCAGCTGCTCTGCCCCAGCCTGGAGCATTGCAGGGGGTTCTTGTGACCCAAGTGCAGGACCTGGCCCTTGGTCTTCTTCAACCTCTTCCCATTGATCCAGATCCCTCGGTAGGGCTCGTGCGGTCCTGATGCGGGAGCAGGGAGCCATTGTTGCAACCCTGGCAGCTTCAGCACATTTTTTTGGGGAGATGCTGGCTCTCTTCTTCCTCAGTGTGGGCATTTAACCCCAAAATACCCATTACTACCCTGCTGGTTGGAGAGTGCTGCTTTACCACCTGTCAGCACTTGTACTCTGCTGTTGACACCGGTCCATCACATCCTACTGGTGCAACAGAAATGGTGATGTTGGCCATGCACCAGGACTCCCAGCTTCGTGTCTTTATCCCCTTGCCCCTCATGGTCACGTGCCACCCTGGTTTTGAGGGCATCTAGATCCACAATGCCACTGTGGTGGCAGCTCTCCCAGCGTGTCTGAGGACCTGTTCTGGAACCAAGCATCCTGACTCCATCCCCGACAGCAGGAGCCCCCACCTCTGCTTGCTGGGAAGCTTGGGTATTTCTTCTGGTGTCTCTGCCCTTGATGACACCCCGGTCCATGGAGCTGCTGCAGGGCTCTGCTCGCAGAAGCCAAAATCATGGCTGGGGGTGTCCCCGAGCAGGACACCTTACAGGAGAGGACAGGGTCAGTTGCCATCTCTCAGACAGCTCCAGCGAGCAGCCTCAGGGGGGCTGTAGGAGCACTAAGGCGTTTTGCATCCCCATCATTCTCACTGAGTAGCTTGGACGGCTCTTGTAGCGCGTGAGTGAAGCCCCATCCGGCACGTGGGGAGGGTACAAGCAAGTGGAAATCGGGGCTTATGTTTGCCACTGATAAATGTATTAGTCTTTAGAGAGGAATTTAAACTACAACCCCTTTTCAGGCACCTCGGCGCTCCGTTATTTCGCAGGCCTTGTAAGGGAATGTGATTTTGCCTTTTAACTGGAGTGTATCTTATGCTAAGCAGTGAGATTAAGCGGAGGGATCCAAAAGAAGTTGCTGAATGGCAGAATTGCCTTTATAAATAACATTAATAATTTATCCGATCCAGGGTTGTGGTTGGTTTGTTTTTTTTTTTTGGGTAAATGAAATACCTGCCTCTGTATAAAGCCCACTGAATAGGAACACATCTCCGCTTTTACGAGGCTTGGATTAAAGAAGGGAAATGCTAAAGGGCTTATCTTCGCTTCAATTTGCAGCCCTTCCGGCTAATGGCAAACTCATTTAAGAAGCTCCTGTGTTTGTGCCAACTCTGCCTTTATTCTCGGCGCCGGAGCTTGGCTGCATTTCTCACCACAGCGCTGGAGAGAGCGGGGAGGAAGCAGTTTGTTTTCTTGACCTCAGATTACCAGACAAAAGCAAGCAAGAATAATTTTCCTTGGAGTCCTCCCTATTAAGGGGTTGCTTAAAGTGGCTGCGGAGAAGCTGGTGGTTCGGGGACCCCACGTGTGAAAGAGAACAGGGCTGGTGGCTGGACAGGGACGAGTCGAAAGAGCATCTGTCATCTTTCTTCTGGGACGCCTGCATCCTCCTGCACGGACAGTCGTGAAATGGCAAATTTCATCCTCCGCAAGGCCCATGAGCTGTCACTTCTCAGCTCTTCTTTTATGCCGGTAAAAATCAATTGCTTTAAAGTTCACTGAAGGTGAAGGCAGCATTTGCTTTCCATTCAGAGCTAAGCGGGCCATCTTCGAGAGCAAAGCTCTCTCCAAAGGGAGAATAGCAAAAATCAGCAGAAAAATTCTCTGAATAATTTGGGCTAGGAAAGGAAAAAGCAATTTGCTCCCAGTTATTCCACAGACAAAAGTATGAATAAAAAAATCATGAGCTATTTACCCTGCCTGGACTGTTTGCATGAGTTTTATGCTGTTCCAGTTTTGCTTCACCAACCCCCAAAGACCTCATTGCTGAATCCTCAAGGCACTTAAAGAAAGCACGCCTGGGGTTCGGGGTTTTTTTTTTTGCATGCTGGATCAGCAGGGACCAAAAGCAAGCAGAGAAAACAAAAGGGGTCCTAAATCTGAACCGTGCTGGTGCTTGTGTGTGCCTTGACCTGGATCAGAGCCCCAGACTCTGGCCGGCCAGCTCTACCAGCACAGAAATTTTATCCGAACTAGCATGACAAGCTCGGGTGTTTTGCATTCAGGGAGCGAGGCTCTGGCAAAGGCACGGTGGGTATTTGCAATCTGCTTTAGAAAAACCTGATACGTGTCATTAGTTAGTCTGTTGTAAAGGCAGTTTAACGTTACCCACATCTGCTGCTTTAGGTGGCCCAGCCAGACGGCTGGCGCTGCTCAAAACACCCGACACTGTGCAACGGGGAGAGGAAGAAAGAAAGGGGGAGGAAGACCCTGTAAGCTCTCTCAAAACCCACCAAAAAGTCAGGAGATTTGGGGATTACGCTGTGTAATTACATTACCTTCAGAAAAAAAAGTTTCCTGAACATTTCCTATTTTGTGTTGCCAGCTCTTTTCAGCCATTAGTAACACATCGCTTCGCATTGTCTTCTCCCGAGGCACAGATGGGCTAATTTTCAGCTACCTGATAATTACACATTGTTTGAAACTGTATCAAAAGCTTCTGTTCCTGCATTCCTCCAGCGGCCATTCTTACAGCTCACAAAGGCCCTCGATCTGGGCTTGCAAGAGTCCTCATCCATCAGTCTGTCTGTCCATCCAGAGGGCAGGGAGTGGAGTGGCAAAGCCTCTCACGTGCTCTGACGTGGGCTGCTCGAACAGATTCTTCCTATTTCCAAAGCAGGTGGAGTGACTGAAGCTCCACCAAAAAGCATCTTCTCGGCTCGGTGCCAGTATCCGAGGTTAATATGGGATAACGTTGCATCAAAATGTTTCTACTGAAATACGCGTGGGGATGCTGATGTCACGGGGAAATCAAGGAGAAAACAATATGAGATGCTAGAAATTGGCATAACAAAGGTTTAGTCTTGATTTTCCCTGGGCAAGGAGCTGTCCTCGGGCAAAGCTGTGGACTGCCAAGTTGGAGAAAGGAAGCTCATTGGAGAGGAAGGATGACAGCCCTTCCTCTAGAGCCATAGTGGAGGCTGCAGAAACCTCCTTCCCCCCTTGATCCTTTCTCTTCAGGAGTGGAAACCCTGCCAGGTGAGCTCTGGCTGGTTTTAAGAGGGTGTTTTCTCAGCTTGTTGGAGCTTATCCAGTGGGGAAATGCAAAAGTCCTCACGTGCTTTCTGCTTCCCCATCAAGTGCACCTTGTTGCCTTATCAAAGGAGGAAGTTAAATTGGGGTCGACGTGAGTGGTTCTTGATGAACCCATGTTCTTTGATTTTAGTCGTCATTTTACATCTTACAAGTTGCTCATTTAAGACTTTCTTCCAGCTTCTTTCAGGGAATTGAGATTAAGATGATTATTCAAATTTTTTTTAAAATTTTTTTTTAAAGTAGCCTCTTTAAAGAGAGGTGCTTCTTTCATCTCCAGGGACCTCTGCACCTTCATACATTTTGAAGATAACCACCAAGGGTTCACTGTTCTTGGGTGTGTTTTGTCAGATCCTCTCATTTTGAATACATTTGACATATCCAAATGGCTTTAAACATCTCTCCTCATGCTGGCCTTCTCCACAGTTCCCTTTCGTTAAGTTTCATTCACAATTAACCTTTCAATAAAGACTGAAACAAGGAGGACGGGGCTGCTTTGAACATTCAGTACATCCAAACACGTACGCTCCTACTCATCTTGCTGTTCTCATTTTACATCTAATTTATTTGCAGACCCTTGCTGGTTGCCTCCAAAACCTTGTGTGCGCAGACTTGGCCGCTCTCGTGCTGTGAACCTGTATTATTCCTCTGTTCTCCCCCCAGGCACGTGCCCGTTTTGACTTCCCATATGATTTCTTTCCAGCTTCCAGACCTTGCTGCTGCTGGAACGCCATCTAATTATGCTTCTTATCTCCTTTCACAGGGGAGCAGTCTGCTGTTGTGCACCATCTTTGGTCTCTTCTGGGAACTGCCAGTTCTGCTATGGTTCCTTACTGCACATTTCCATCCAAGAATGTTTCTCCACCGCTTCCCTGATCTCTGTCAGATGCTCATTATTTTGTTATTTCTATTCCTCCGTCTTACCGTGCTGGTGGGAAGAGATGCTCAGGTAGCTTCTTCTATTCCCCAAATCTCTTGGGATCTAAGTTAAGGACTAGCCTGACAAGGCTGCAGAAATGAAGCAGGGTGATCACTGAAATCTCCTGAAATCCTCCTGGAGTGGTCTCAGCTGGGAATGACTGGGCATGACTGTGGTGAGGGTGTTACTTGGAGAAAAAGATCCAGAATTAGCCAACTGGTCCATGTTGGATGGTAGGTGGGAAGCAGGGCTCTGCAGCAGGACACCCCCCCAGACCCTGGCATCTCCTGGAGTGATTTCTGATATTCTCCATGGACACAGGGATGGGATGCCAAACCTCCACCTCCTGGAGCCTCTGTACAGTGGCACCGCTCACACGCCTGGCAAGCACCGTGCTGGCCTCAATAGCTTCTCATTTCTCCCGTGGCCACTTGGAGTCAAGTGCCACTGGAAAGGCAGCTCCTACAGGGAGGAATTTCAGGTGCCCTTGGGGGCTTTTCACGTTCAGATCCCAGACGTTTCCAAGTGCAGAGGTTTGTTTTTTTTTGGCTTTTACAAATGCTCTTCTGCTCGCTCGCTCGCCCGCCGTGAGTAATGAAGCAGCGAGATAAAAGACGGGGCCACGGAAGGTTGTTAAAAAATTACTTGCAAATTAATGTGAGGACAAGGTGTATGAGTTAATATCATATAAAGACCCTTGAAATCAGCACACACGCGTGCACCCTCCGAGCACTGACATTCGCAGGCAGAACTACACGGGTAAACCGAGCCCAAGGGGCTTGATTAACAGGAAATTTTCAGAATGCCAATTAGAGCAAAGTTTACCGAACAAATTGTTTGCACTTGTACCCTAGAACCATCATGAATTTTAATTCAGCATGGATTTATGTGGCTGAAACAATAATTAAAGATACATGAACGCCTCACGTTCAGGAGAGTCCCCCGTGGCTACGCTGTCATTTTGGGTGAGGAAGGGGCTGAAGAGCCCCTTTTGGGCAGGGTCTGTTCTTGCTTGGGAGCACATGGGATGCAGAAGGCTTTTCCCCATGGAGATAGAAGCGGTTTCCTGAGTACTGAGTTCACCAGTTTCTGCAGCATTTAGACTTGGATTCTATTTTTCTCCCCCACTTTTTTTTTTTTTTTCCTTCATTTATGTAATCTGTCAAAGAATGATCCATGGGGTGTTTTCTCAGTAAGTGATGGCTTATCTTTTCCTGTCTTCTACATTTGATGGCTCCGAGATGTTAAATCATCTCCCTGGGTCCCCCCAAGTCTGGACCCTTGTCCTGTGCTCTCTTTGCAGCCCAGGAGGGAACACAGGGATCCCCTCTCTCCTCATCCCTGCTCCTGCTTGGCCAGTCCCAGGTTTAGGGGTGGGGAGAAGGCCCCAAATGCCACCATAACACAGGGAGCAGCTTTGCTGGAGGAGAAAGGGGTGCTACCACACCACAAGCCACAATCGAGCAGTGCGATGTATATGTATGCCTTCATTTGAATTCTTCTCTCCCTCTCCTCGTGCTGGTAAATAAGTTACACGTATTTTTAGAAGAAGTTATTTTCTGTCACTGCACTTTTAAATGTCAAGCTCCCGGAGAGGAGTCTTCAAGATAGTTTAAGGTCAGTCAGGCTTCAAGGAAGAAATACGCAGGTGGGGAAGAAAAGCGGCTGTCGGGCTGTGGTCCAGCCTAACCTCAGGCTGTGGTCCAGCCTAGACCCAGGCTGTGGGCTCAGTGAGGGGCAGGCATGAGCATCCTGCATGGAGGTGACACCCAGGGGCACTACTTCAGTAGCTGCCCTCACTTCTGGAATAACTAAAGTCTTAGAGAGGAAAAAAAAAAACACAGTGCCCAAAAATGATCTGGCCCGCTAGTTCAGGAGCACCGATGAATAATGCATAGATCCAAAGGTCAGTTTACAAATGATTAATTAACCTTAAGAGAGGTTACCCTCATTGGCAACATCTGTCGCCCTAAACAGCTTAATCGTGTCTGCGTGGAGCGGCGGGTTTGAAACACAAGCAGTTGAGAGGAGCACCGAGCAACCTCGGAGCGAGCGCTGGACACCCGCACCCCCCAGCCCAGAGACCAGGTCTCCATGCTGTGCCATGCTGGGGATGAAGCAGGCTGGAGATCACTCCCCAGTGCCTGGTGCCTGCATGCAGGGAAGGGGCAGGAACGGCACCTTTGCTGGCGTGAACAGTTCAGGCGTTTATTTTCCTGCTTTGATGTCAAGAGCGCGGCTCTCTCGCCGCAGAGAGCTGCTCCCGCTGCCACTAATGGCTGCTGAGCTCAGGAGGGATGTCGCCCGGGCAAACAGGCCTTTGGTCCAAGGTTGACAATGCTTTTTGCGTTTGTTATCAGCTATTTGTTATCTGCCTCTATTAATAAAGTGCTCCTAAAAAGCCTTTCTGCTGTCTGGAGGCATTTCTGGCTGATACCTGGATGCCTCCAGCTGGCAGAGCCTCTTCCAGGGCTCACTCATCTTCAGCAGGGACCTGAGCAGCAGGGCCCTGGGGTGGTTCCCCACTGGGGGGAGGGCTTGAACCCTCTACCCTCTGATTCAGGCCTCAACAGAACCCCCAGCTCCAGGCAGGGTCACTTATGATGATAATTTTTAAGGTTTAAAATAAATGGGTTTCTTTTACTATGGCAGAGGAGCGTTTGGCTGAAGGCTGGCCCCTGTCCATACCTCTCGGGGGACAAAGGTCCATGTGTGGAAACCTTGCCTGCATCAGAAGAAGGTTGTTGTTCCTCCAGCTCCTCCTTCCTCTTACCCATCCAAAAACAAGCAGGACACAGAGCTCACCAGGGTCTTCTCATATGAAGAACAATTTGCTCCTTTCCCCTGACAAAGCACCTACATGGGTTGCAGTAAATTCGTTACTTACCTTTATTTAATCCATGAAGTGGCAAAAGCAGGGCACATTCACACCTCAGTGCCCCATCTCCTGAAATGCCTGAGGTTTCTGAAGTGTTGCAGCTCAACTTCAGCATTTCTCAGAGCAGAAACACCGCTCTCTGTAGAAGAATGGCAGGATTGGGAGGGAAAACAAAATTACATGTCCTAAGCAGTTGGTTTTCGCTTTGTCTGGCACAGCCAAACCCCAGAAAGTCAGAGGGATGTCTGAAGTACAACCTTGGTGGGCTGTGAAGCTGTACAGTGAGTTCAGTGACCCATACAGACATCTACCGGCCTGGATGCTGTGTCCCCATGCTCACAGGTTCCACCCAGAAGTGATGGGAAGCCTATGCAAAGCTTAGTGTCACCACTAAGGTGGTGGACCACCGAGTTTCTCCCACCTATCTGCTCACCTCTCACATTTCCTGGCTGTCACACCCCCACAAAATCACTCCTGACCTGCTGAGAGGGGAGCAGTGCAGTGATGGAGACCATCCGAGCGATGCCAGAGGAACAACACCCACTCTGTCTGCTCTGCCTGGTGCTTCTGCAGCTCAGGCATCTCCTGGGGCTACAGCTTTAATACACATATTTATGCATTTTAATGGGTTTTTTTAGAAGCGTGAAAATGATTTACAACATTTCATATTGCATTTTTTTTTAATCCTTTAAAATTAAAACAAATCTTTTCCCTGCTTTGCCCAATTTTAAGGCATCTCTTTTGTTCAGCGCTTGCAGAAAAAATGTGGATGGAAGAAACTCCTAAAATCCCCAACCGTTGGAAACAAAATTGCTATTTTTTTCCAAGTTAAGTACTATAACAGAGGGAACATACATGTTTAATTTGAAAATGTTGATTCCAAATGGATTTTTCTTTAAAAAAAAATCCAAACAACCCAAACAACTTCCCCCAAGCAAGTCAATATTTGTAATCAAATTGAAATTTCCTCTGGGAATTATTTATTTTCATGAGGTCTAATTTTTGCAAGGGAAAATTCTAGGCAGGAAGGTTTTAAGTTGTTTTAAACCAACGTTAGGAATCTGGGCGACGCGAGGGGGCTGGGAAATCCCACTTGGGCTGCAGTTCGCTTGCCTTTGGTGAGGGTGATCTGATGAAAGAGTTCAAATTGACTCTTTCCTCTTTTAAGAAAGTGAGCAGAAAGGAAGGGGAGAAATTGGAAAGGAGGCAGAATTTAACACCAGTTTATGCCCCCCTCCCCTTTATACTTCTTGCAAACACAGCAGCATGGGATGGGATTCACCTCTGGCAACCTTAACCATCAAAGTGAGATACCCACGCTGGCTGGTTTGGGCTTCTACACAGCCAGAAGGGACACACAGTGCTTTGGGATGGTGCGGAGTTCACCTACCCCTACCTGGCATCTCCTGCAGGATGAGATGATTTGTGTCATTAGCATCACTTGCCTTGAACAGACGAGGAGCTGATGGTGACAGGTCCAGGTCCACTGTAGCCCGATGAACACCGTCTGTGCTGCCTGACCTGCTGTTGTACTGGTGGAGCAGGAACGTGCCTGGGGGTACTGCAGCCCCTCCACGAGTAGCACAGCGCAGCCCCTGGGAAGGAACAGGCTCCTTATACTTCTGTTAGCTCATCAACGAGGCTCCAAACCTCAAGAGAAGAGGACAGGTGGATCCTCCAGCACCTACAGGGAAGCTCTTCAGAGAAAATTGTCACTGCTCAGCCTGAAGATGATTTCCTTGCAGCATTTGTGTCCATTTTAGAGCAACGGTCGGGGTTAATGATGTACATAATTTACATTATTATGCCTTTTATATTTGTATGATGATAAATCACCTACCTTCATGCTGCTTTTTATTAGGATGCGCGGATAAGACAATACAGTGGTAGGAAAACAAGGATACAGTGCTGCACTGTCAGTCTCACACAGAACCAGCACACCCATGCTACCAACGCTCATAGATGCACAGCACCATGTCAGATTATTAGCTCCAAGGCAACTGCCAACGTGCACTTTTGTTGGAAATGAAAACAAGGTAGCTCAAGATTTATTTTCTTCTCGAAATAAGAAAGAGGCAGGAGCCAGCCCCCAGCATCTCCCGTAAAACACCCGGCTCATGGTAACCTGCAGCTTCTCAGCCTGTGCCTGAGAACTGGGGATTTTTGAGTCTCCTCTTCAAAAGGAGGAAAATTTTCCTCCTTGTCCCTGAAAGGGACCGATGGAGATCGACTGGCTCTGGTTTCACTGCACCCTGAGGAGATAAGCAGACCCTGTGCTGTCATGGCTCCAGGCACAGCTTCTGTGAGGTGATCTTGGGTGGCTCCTAATCACACATCCTTTAAGCTTCAGAAACATACCCTGATTATTTTTCCAGCTCAACCTGCAGAATATTGATGCCTTAGCCCCTTGTCTAATGGTGAGCCAATCACCAAGCAAAACTCCTTAATTAACAGTTATCTACCATGCCCTGATGTTGTTGCTCTGCCCAAACACAGTCTGTGCCTGGGCACTGATACAGGCACATCCTGTGGAGAGAGAAGGGCCCTGCTGAAAATAGGAACTGGGAGGAAAATTAGAAGAATAACTGGAGAGATTACAGAATAGAATCATTCTAATTGGAAGAGACCTTCAAGTTCATTGAGTCCAACTGTTCCCCCAGCACTGCCAGGGCACCACTAACCCATGTCCCTCAGCACCACAGCTCCATGGCTTGGAAACCCCTCCAGGGACCATGGGCAATCCACCACTGCCCTGGGCAGCCTGGGCCAGGCCTGGACAACCCTTGTGGGAAAGAAATTGTTCCTCAGGTCCAATCCAAACCTCCTCTGATGCAGCTTGAGACTGTTTCCTCCTATCCTGTCAGTTGTTCCTTGGGAGAAGAGACCAACCCCACCTGGCATTTCCTAGGGCAGCAAACATGTGTTGTGCAGCTGCAGGTCCATCATGGGTGCTGGAAGGCATCCATGCACCGATGCTGAGAACTCCTATACCTGGTCCCTCCTCCATGTGCTTGGGAGTTTTGGCCACCATACGTTCACAGATCAGCCAGGTACCATGGAAGGAGCTTTAGCATGGATTGCGGCTGCGAGCTCCGTGCATAAAATGTTGGAGTTTTTTTTCTGCTCTGTTCAAATAGTTTTGCTCCATCTGAGGCTTGGATCCAGGTTCTTCAGCCTGGAAGCCAGAGTGGCTGGAAAAGGCTTGATGTCAGACCTCAGAGGTGGGGTCTCAGGATCATCTGTTTTCCAGTCTTGGGACAGAGTGGTGGTAAAATCCACCCCCCCCTGTACATCCAGGCACCTGGAAAGCCTTCAACTGCTGCTGGCAGAGAAACCGAGAAGACATTTACTTCCAGGAGCAGATGCAAACACAGGGAACTGCCAGTTGGCCAAAATCAAATAAAACATGACCTCTGATGAACTGGAGCCTTAATACTTTCAAACAACCCTGCACTCAATATTGGCAATGTAATAGTTTACCTTTGAGGCATGAGGGCTGAAGGAGAAACGAAACCTGAAGCTCCCGCAGATGTTTCATTACCATCATTTCTATCACTGATAACGAGCCAGCAAACCCCCGTGAGGTCCCTGAGCTGGGCTCAGGAGAGCCTGCCTGTACCTCTGCCTCAAGGGAAAGCACCAAACCCCAGAGATTAGGTTTATGAAAACACCTGAACCTCTTCAGTTACAGAAAATACAGAACAGAAATCATCTTCCCTGGCAGGAAGGTCCTTTCTCTCAGGTTCATTTTCAGTCCTGTCATTTCCCCCCCTGCCCCCTGCTCCCTCCAGAGCCTCGCTGGTCCCCAGAGAAAAGCCCACTTCTTTCCTTTAAAGTGGGGCAGGTACCCCCAGGGAACAAACACTAAATTAGGAATAATGGGAAGCATTTGGGGAGGAAAAAAAAAAAATATAATCTGGGTTTTATTACAACCACAGGGCAAGAAACAGAAGCTTCTCTGCAACACCCCCCTCCCCCAATCAAATGAATCCCCCAGACCATGGTCCTGTCCAGAAGCAGCATAAGTATCTCAGCAACTTGTTAACTGGATCTTTTTAAGCTTTTTGGAACCTGTCTGAAGCACAGGCCAAACCATTAAAAAAAAAATTGATTTCTCCACAGGTGCTTCTAACTTTTGTCCCCTTTCTGCTAAACGTTGGCTGCAGTAAATTCACCCCTTGCCCCTCTTTTTTGCCAGCAAGGTGTTGCCTACATTTTTAAGATACATCCCTCTTACTGCCTTCGAGTGTCTGGAGTTGCCAAGGTGGAAGACCTGGCTGTAGTTCCTGGGTACAGGTCTAGAAACATCATCCTGCCTCTGCCCCAGGACAAAGCTGGCTGCTGCCAGCAGCTCCAGACAGGCAGCTTCTCCCTGCCTACACCTGCACCCCAAAGCCATGGCCTGTGGGGTGCTGGAGGTTACACTGGACTAAGCTCCTTGTACTGAGCTTCATCTTGCCCTGAGGTTCATCCAGAGTCACTGCAGAAACTGGAAAAACCCCAACCTACACCAATCACTGCTACCATACCCCTCACAAATATTTCAGTAAATCACTTCTCAAGGCCTTTAGACATTTGTAACCTGCTGCATAAGGGGAACGGGGCCGCCGCGTGAGATTGGACATGGCATTAGCATACGGAGAGCCATATGCTCTGCCAGGAAAGAGGCATATGGCAATTAGCAGAGGGGCTGACCCTGGGCAGACACAGCTGGGGTCACGACTGATGCTGCCACAGACACTGGTCCTGCTCCCACTGCTGCCAAAGCACAGCTCAGCACAGTCCTTCCCACCCCTGAGGGCCAGCAATGCCCTTACTGCCTTTGGTGGTAGGAGGTGAAATTCATACCCAGCTCATCCCTTGTGCACAGGGTACCCCAAATTTTATTCCAGTTGTGTGGGAGGACCAGTCTTCCCCTTGGTCCATGAAAAAAACACACACTTTGTAGCCTTGTAGTAGCAGTAGCATCACTGCTCTAGCACTGGGCAATGGTAGGCAGGGCACCTACCCTCAAGCATCCCCAAACTGCCATGGTATCCTCAAAACATAGGGCCAGGGATGGGGGGAAATGCACATCTCTGCTGTGATTTGACCCTCCCACTGCAATAAAACCATTTGATGACCAAGAAATATTCTGCGTGGTGTGTCAGTCAGTAAAGTTGTCACTTAGGCAGGGCCAGGAGTTGCTTCAGGTTGAAGCAGCACAGAACATTTCTTTTTCCCCCCTTTTTGTTTTTATTTTTCCAGGGGGGGGTGGGGAGATTCTTCCCCCCCTGTTTCTCTGTCAGCACAGGTCTGTGCCGTGAACTGCACCACTGGCACAGCTGGAGTTAACCCCAGCTTCTGGAAGGAGGAGGAATGACTGCAGTCATTTACAGGCACGTATAAAAACCTGTATTTTTAAACCCACAACTTTCTCGCCACTTTTTCCCCGGGGTTCAGCTCCCCTCTGCCGGGTTGGGTTGGTCACAGGCTGCAAGTGCAAGGACAGGGGCTGGGAAAGCAGCAGTGCTGGGGCTCCCAGCCAAAGGAAACTCCGCGGCAGCAACAGAGCCATTCACAACAAGGGGCTTTTGCAACCCTCGGGCTCCTCATCTCCACATCCAGCCTGCAACCCCGCAGGGATAAAACCTGTTGTTGCGTAGGGCTGGTCCCTGGCAGCCTGCCCCCCCTGCATCCCACAGCCGCTGTGATGCTCATCCCGGGGGGGCTGTCTCGCTTTGGGGACCCCTCGCACGCACCCAGGGCCGCAAAGCCACGTCAAGCCCTGCCCCGGTGTGGCTGCTCAGCAATACAGCAGCCAGGTCTCCCTTGGAAAAGGCAGCCTGCAATACCCCCTGTCCAGAGATGCCCTTTCTCCTGGGCATGAGGGACTACCCAGGTCCTTGCTTGCTTTTCCTCTGCTCGTTTTAGATGAGGAGCTGAAGGAGCCAGGGAAGAGCAACCCAACAGCGCCACAGGAGACACATAGCTGGACTTGAAATGCCCTGGAGCTGGAGGGGCGCATGTGCTGCATCCACCTCCTCCCACTTACCTTAGTGCCCTGCTGTTCCCAGCGAGCTGAGCACCTCTCCAGTGCCCGGAGGAGGGAAACAGCTGATGGCATCTCCCCAGAACCTGGCATCGCCCCTCTCTGGGTCCAGCAGCAGGGCAGCAACACCACCGGCTGGGGCAGCACAGTTCCTCCTGCTCTCTCTTGCCATCAAGTCCCAGCTCCTTCAGCCCCCTCAGATCCAGATGCATGGAAAAAAACCCAACCAAACTGTGAGATGACAGGGAGCTCTCTTATTCCTGCCATAATTAGTCCCTGTGGAATTCAATTAACAAGCTCCCCGCTGCAGCTATCAAGCCATCATCAGTTAGGCAAACAGAAGTATGAGCCAGGCCAGGTCCTTACAAGTACAACATCAACATTCTAGCACTTCCAAGGGGAGCTTGTCCTTCCACAGCTTACTTCAAATTGTTTCCCCCACCACGGTGGGAATTTAAAGGCTCTGCTGATGACCAGAAGCACCTGTGCCCCCACTACTCACCCTTCCCAGCTGGAGAGCATCTACCCTGCCCAAGAAGTGCCAGGGCAAAACATTGTCCCTGGTGTGACCACAGCATCACGGGGCTGACCCTGGCCTGGCAGGGCTGGTGCTGTGGAAGGTGTGAATACACTGTCGGCTCTGCTGTCCCTGTGTGCTCACGCAGTGCGAGGCATCGAGAGTGTTCCTGGTGGTGCTGCCTCACCTGTCTCTGGGGTGTGTGATTGGGCTGAGATATGCACTGGTGAATAACAACCATTGCTGCAGGGGATAAACAAGGTCTTTTTTTTTTTGTGGGTTTGGGTTTGGGTTTTTTTCTGGATTTTCCTACAAGCTTGTCCAGGCTGGAAATGGAGAAGGAGATGTTTTCTGAACTCTCCTCCTCAGCTTCTGGAAGTGAGGAGATGAGAGCTCAATTCAGACCACCTGTCTGGGGCCAGGGAAGTAGGATGCTTGGTACCTGGGGGATGCTGGATGCAGCCTTGCCTGTGCCTTCTAGAAAAGCACTGGAATGTCACAACCTGTGCTACGGGTGGCTAAGGAACGGGGCCTTGCACAAAGGTCTACAAACCAATAGAAGGTCCTCCTCTGCATTTGCACCCCTGCCCTTAGAGCTTCATATGTGCCGTAGGTAGCAAGGAGAAGCTGCAAAAGTGAACAACAGCTCTTGGAGACACCAGAGATCACCCTGAGAGATCAGTTTAATCAGTGCCTGCCTCAGCCAACAGGCTCCTTTGGGATGAGATGAAGTCCACCCAGTGCTCTTGTTGTTCCTTACTGAGCACCCATCTCCATGACTTCACAGCCAAGCTCTCTTAAAGAGCTGCAGTCCCTCATCCTCTCCAGCTGCAGGGTCCCGACAGCCCTGCCCTGTCTATGCACCACCTGAACTAGATGGTGCAACCCCACTTTGAGCTGTGGGCTCCAGCCTAGGTTGTGGGTGAGAACGGACAATCACTCCCAACTTCAGTGCAGGAAAACAATTTCATCTGCTGTGAAAGATGTTTCAACTCAACAAACTTTTCCCTGGCTTTTCCCTGGGGGACTTTTGATGTCCCTCCAACTATTCCCACCATCACTTGGCATTATGAGCCAGGACACCACTGTGCAAAGATTTACTGAATACAGGGCAGCTGGCAATGCCAAAAACCACGGGTTCCGGGGTGTGGATGCCGGAGCACCCCAGCAGGTGTTAATTCCTTTTGTAGCAGCCCAGGGGCCCTTCCAGACCAGTTTTCTGCACAGTTAGGTTGAGATCAGACAAAGCTTAAATAACATGTGCTACTTCTGGTAGTTCGGCTCCAAATAGTCACAATGGAAGCTGTCACGGGAAGGTCTGGACTCGCTCAGGCAGAAACGAAGCAGCAGCAGCAACATGCTCCTTCCCACCTAAATAACTGATCTAACAAACCAAAGTCCTGCCAGCGATTTGTTAGCCCTTTCCCCCAGCAAAGCCTCCTCAACCAGGCCAAATGAGAGAAGTGGTGACCTAGAAGGAAGGAGAAGCTTGAGGAAGGCTTGAGGGAGTAACTTCTTAAAGATGCTCTTTTGGAACCAATATAACCTGTTATTTTTGCTTTTGTTTGCTCATGTTCCACAGTAGAGGTGGAATGCATCATTTATCACGGACTGGTTTGGAGTGGAAGAGACCTTTAAACATCAGCTGGTCAAACACCCCTGCAGGGAGCAGGGCCATCTGCAACTGGAGCAGGTCACTCAGAGCCCCAGCCAACCTCACCTGGAATGGTTCCAGGGATGGGGCAGCAACCACCTCTCTGGGCAGCCTGGGCCAAGAGGATCTCACCACCCTTATCATCAAAAATCTCTTCCTTCTCTCTAAATCTCTCCTCTTTCACTTTCAAACCATCACCCCTTGTCCTGTCCCAACAGGCCCTGCTCAAAAGTCTGTCCCCATCTTTCTGACAGGCCCCTTGAAGTCC
>JANHFX010019590.1:71862-94921 GCA_027560015.1 Chloroceryle amazona
GGTTCCAGCCCTCCCAGCATTGCTGGGGCTCCACCAGGTCCCTGTCTCTGCTGTGCTGAGGACTCCAGAGCTGGCCCCAGCACTGCAGGTGTTGGGGAGGTGTCTCACCAGAGCAAAGCAGCATTTCCCTGGTTAAACATCAATTCACTTGTATTGCTCCGAGATTTCTAATCAAATCAGGGTCACGCTGTCCCTGCAGTATTTTGCTGATATTCTGCTTGAGCTGTGGTGATTTCACTGAAAGCAAACCCCAAATGTCCAAAATAAACCTTAATCTCACAAAATCACCTAAGCTTTCCACGTCACCTCCTGCCTGCTGTGACCCAACAAACTAAAAGCTCTCAAAACTTTTTCTAGAATAACAAGGACAATAAACTTCTGCATCAAAGGCAAATCACAGGCTCTTGAGATGCTGGGGAAGCACCATTTCTTACTTTCTTTTTTTTCTAGCTTATAAAAAAATAGTGTATGCATGTTGCTGAGGGGAGAAGTGAGGAGGGCAGTTTATAGCATAGACCCAGCTTAAGTTTATAGAAGAGTTGGGGTGTATGGAGGGAGGGGAGAAGACCTGGGGGACAGTGGCATGCTCAAGTTGGTGTCATGGGGCTGATGATGCCCCAATAGCCCCATTTTTCACTCTCTTCTCACACCAGCTTTATTCTGTCATTCTCTTGAAATATTTAGTGAACTTCTCCACAAATTTAGAAACAAGTTGGCTGATCTGGCAGATGAAAAATAGTTTAAAAATTAATTGAAAGCTTTAAAAAATTAATAATTATTTCAGTTAATTAAGGTTGCAGCTTAACTTTATTTTTTTTTTTCTTTTTAAACTGTTAACAATTCGCTGGCTGCTACGCAGTTGCCGTAGGACTAGGGAATGATGGGGACTGAGGGCTGGAAATATGTAGTCTTCATCCTTTCACAGAGCAGGATTTTGGGTTCTTCTGCATCATCTGCATTCTTCATGACAGCATTACAGCACCTATCAAAAACTGGATCCATAACATCATCATTTTGCTGGAATTTCTTTTGTTCCAGCAAATTTAAAATGCTTTCTTGTTGTCCATAACACATTTGGATATGGATTTTTCTGTTTTACTGGATACTTTTAGTTCTCATATCCATTGTTCTTTATTTTATAGCATCTGATTTTTAATCATAACCATTATCTTTCTCCCTTTCCTGATTTGTCACTTATTATCTGTAGCTCGGCTCGCTCTTCTTGCTTCCTTTTCTTGCCAGGATTTGTTGTGATCTTTTCTTTGTGATCATCATAAATACGCCTGTCAAGAAGGAACCGAAACAAAAGGCATTTATTTCACTGAGAATTTGAGAAATTTCTGTTTCCCAATGAATCAGTGGAGAGAGCTATAAAAAAGTGCCACGTGTGTGAGACTTGGCCAGCAGATTTTGCTAAGGGCTTCTGCCTAGTTACTGCTTCTGAAGGGGGTGGTCAATCCCAGGGGCCTCTCTTGCAGATACAGAGCCCATCAGCAGGAGCTGCTCTGCACCCTGGCCTGGTCTCAGCACCCTTAAGTTTCCTAGCTCATGATCTACAGTGGTTATAAATTCTTAAATCTGAATATATTTTACCTTGCAGAGGTGGATGCCGAACAAGCTGACCCTTCACCTCCCTGCCCAGAGCATCCCATGCAGCAGATTGTGGTTGAAATGCTGTGGGCTGTGCAGGAGAAGAAGGGGGCTACAATTAGAGTGTGCATTTCTTCATGTCCCACGGATCAGAAGGACACAGCAGAACTTGGCCCTGGTGCAGCATAAGCCCAGGCACCATGGTCCACCAGCAGCCCAGCTTCACTATCACCGGCTCCAGCGAGCACCGAGCCTGCTCCCTGTGCCAGAGGGCTGCTCTCGGCTGCCGTTTGATTTGTTTGCATCGATTTCAGAATAATGACTTTTCATAAACTAAATTTCGATTGAGAAAATAAATTATTTTCTCATTTGGGCTCAGGCAGGCAGCCGCCGTGCCGGGTGCACGCTCCCCAGCCCTCTCGGCGTTGATTCCCCATTATGAGCACATCATCGGCGGGGCTCGGGCGGTTCGAGGATTTCCATTCAAATGCAAAATGTTCCAAACTTGATGCATTTCACTTTTCATGCAGAAAATCTGCCTATTTCTACTCAGCACAAGAGGAACTTTTGTTGGGTTGTTTAACTTCGAACAAACGATGGTTTAACCGTTTTCAGGAGGGTAGGATGAAAAATTATACCGCTGCCATTATTCACCGCTGCTCCGTGGCCGATGGTTTAAAGCTGAACGTGGCAGAACTGCAGACCGTAAGCAAAAAATATATTCTCTTCTTTTTTTTTTCTCTCTTTTCCTTTTTACAGTGCTGCAATAGAAATGTGCTTCGAGTCCTGCTTCAGTTTAGAAATGTGCTTTGAAGCTGTGCCCTGTTGTTTTCTTTCTCCCGCCTGTGTTTGATGACCTGCCAGCCTTCAGCTGGCACCAAGCGCAACTCCGCGCAGGATCAGATGGAAGCCATCATGTGGTCCTCATCCCAGAGATGCTGCCTTCGTCCCTGGGTGCAGTTACACTGATGTTTGTCTGCTTGTAGGGCTGGAGCTTTCTTGGAGTGCGAGATGAATTTTAAAAATGGTCTTCCTCAAAGTCTGGTCAAGAAATCAAACCATCATCCTGATCCTCTCCTTACAATAATGGAAGGTGAGCATGAGGCACAATGGGGAATCCCCTTACAAAAGCAGCTGACTGTGCCCTAAAATAAAGAAGGTCCTTCATCTCAACCTGGAATCTCATGTCCTGTGTTAAAGGCAGACTCAGTTTCCAGTCTGGACCGTATATGCAGAAACATGTGCATGGAGAACCCCCTCATCATCCTCTGACCACAAATTAGAGCTTGGCCAAGGCCACCCATTTCACAACTTTCCTGACTGATTCCTACATGACGCTTAAAAACCAGAAATAAAATTAAGAAAAGCAAACCATCCCCCTGGGGAAGTGGTGTAAGGACAATGGGGCTCAAACTACCTCGCTCTATCTCCCAGGAGATGCTCTCCCTTAAGCTGTTCCATTACCCTATGGCCCATCCAACCCTTACAACACCACCCTGAGGTGGTTTAGTTATGCAGAATATGAAAGAAGCTTTTTCTTCTTGCCCGTTTCAAGTGTCCTGGTCTGTAGTTTGACACCCCCAGGTTTTGTGCTGCAGGGAACCAGGAATAATCTCTCTGGTGCTGCTCCTCAGCTCACGTGCCTTCTGGGATGAGTCTCAGCCCCTTCAATCATAGAATGGCTTGAGGTGGAAGAGACCTTAAAGCTCATCTATTTCCAAACCCTAAACACTTCCAAGGATAAGGCATCCACAACTTCTCTGGGCAACCCCTTCCAATGTCTCACCACCCTCATAAAGAATCTCTCCACCTGCAGAGCCCTTCCCCACCCTTCTCTGCATATTTTCTAGTTTAATTTTTTGGGTTTTTTTATTCCTTTGGGGTTTTTTTTGTCCAGTGGAGGGAACAGATCTGCAAACAGTATTTAAATAGCAGGTGAATTATTGATCTGCGTAATGACAGATTGATCTCTTCTGTTTTGTTTAACACTTTTCCCCTCAAAATTTCCATGCTCAATTTACTTTTTAGGCTATTGCAAATCACTGAGACAATGTTTCTGTCACACCACCTGCAGCATGGGTAGGCAAGGACTAAATTCTCTTTCCTGAGCAGCAGCAGCTCACTGCAGGCTTATGGCTGGTTCAAGTACAAATGGACTGTTTCACCCATGCACAGGAATTTGCGTGTCTTGCTATGAATTCCACTCTAGTTTTACTGTCTGGTTGCTTAGTATTGAGAAATCCTGCTGTAGCTTTTCACCATCGACTCTGAATATTGAAACATTGCCACCAACTTCATCCTCTAACTGTTTTCCTTTCCTTCTCCAGGTCATTATGTGAGCTGGAGATGATGGTCCACCGCAGGTCCCCATGGGGGTGTCTTGGCACTTTTATTCCACTGTCTTCTAATTTGTGTTCCATCCTCATGCAGCAGAGGAGGACCTTTTACACTACAGTGGTTTAATTTCTTTAAGAGCCTCTGATCAAGACCATTTCCCACATCTTTTGCCACATGCACCTCCTGCTCTTCAAGCTCACCAGCTCTCCAAGGGCTGGCGATGCAGGACTTCCTTCTGCACTGACTCTTCCCTGCTCTTCCATATTTATTCTCATGCTTACTGACATCTTTGTTATTTTTTTTTGGACTGTTTGCCCAGCACAGACATCAGCAGTTCTCCACTCCCCTGGATTGCTGCAGGGGCCCTTTTAAATATCATCACATTTACCACCTTCAGCTCCTTTGGTACCACGGTTATTTTTAAACAGTCCCTTGCTTGCTGCTGCTAAATGGCTGTTTCATACGAGACATCCTCCAGGCTCCGGGGTAAATGCCATCTGCTCCTGGAGATACTCATCATTTCCCCAGTTGGCTCCCCAAACTCTTCCAATGACAGCTGATCTCGGGATGGGTCCTCCATGGTGGCAAGAGCCCCAGAGGGCCCCACAGCTGGTGAGGGGTTGGAGAAGAAGGGTCTATTATTATTAGATTTTTAAACCTTAGAAAGCTGCTTATCAAAAAAAAGAGGCTCGTCTCCTTTGTCACAGTTTTACGCTTAATTTGTCATCTCACGCTCTTTATTTTATTTTCCACATTTGAACATGACTTCCACTTTTTGAAGGATACTATCTTACCTCGGACAGGCTCCTTTAGTTGGTTCTTTAATGAGAACAGCTAATTTTTTGCCCTTTTAAAGTCTCTTTTGATAATTGTATAGATTTGTTCTCATCATCTAATAGAAGATCTTTAAACAATGCCTATGTCCCCTGAAAAAAAAAAAATTACCCTTTTGGCAGCTGCTTTTAATTTCTTTTTAACAAGCCTCTCTGCTTTTATGTGGAGAGCCTTTTTGAAATGAAGTTGCAGTGAACTTTTTCAGCTTTATTTTTAAATTTCTACAATGTTACTGAGTTTAAGCAGGTTGCAGACACTTTTATACTGGGACTATCCAATAATAACATTTTAAATTAGCCCTGTGGTCTGCTTGGGATTAAATGTAGCATTGATTCTTCAAGCTGCTCTGAGGAGTGATCTTCTATGTGTATCCACAGAAGGCAGCAGAAGGGAGAACAGAGAATTTGGAAGGACCAGGCACTACCCCACCCTCTCCTGAAAGAGCAGCTATGGGCCACCTAAACATTCCCAGGTGGTCTCAAGTTGCTTTAGAATGTCTGTGAAGTTATCCTGGTGGTGGCCCAGGTCTGCCCTCTCCTCCAGCCACACGTCTAGGGCTGGGACCTCCTTTGTGGCAAGCTGAACTTGGACAGATGCCTGCACGCTGCTCCTCTCCTGCAGCCCCTGGCCAGCTGAGAGGTTGGAGCCCCTGGATCTCCCACATCACCCCTATGAGCTGGGATGTTGGATGAGCACCACAGAAAAGGAAGACATCCCAGTCTGTAGTTTTTCTGGGAGCTGGCTCCAGGGCCTCGTTCCACTGCATCTCACTGAAGCTCAAGAGCTTGTCTGTCCATAGGTTGAACCTTCTCACCACACTGCCTTTGTAGGTTTTGTTGAACTAAATGCTATTCCAGATAAGTGAGACACTGTTCAAAAGCAATTAAAAGCCTCAATTTGTGCCCGAGTAGAACAAGTGATTTAAAATTATCCAAATATATTTCACATTTTCCAAATTAAAAATCAGATCCCTTCCCCCTACTGCCCCAATCACAAAATTTAAACCAGGG
This sequence comes from Chloroceryle amazona, assembly GCA_027560015.1. Classification (NCBI taxonomy): domain Eukaryota; kingdom Metazoa; phylum Chordata; class Aves; order Coraciiformes; family Cerylidae; genus Chloroceryle; species Chloroceryle amazona. Next base: position 77,634 of record JANHFX010019590.1, read on the forward strand.
CTACCACTCTAAGGGAGTATTTAAAAAACAAAGTTCTGTAAAGGATGTCAAGTATTTTTCAGAGGTTTTTTTTCTTGGATTGCAACATTCCATCATACTCCATGGCCAGAAATATTGTCTGCAAAGGCTGCTATAGCTCCCCACATCTCACCCGCCACAGAGGAGCCGGGAATGTGCGATGTCGGGAGGGAAAGTTATGAAAATCCAAGTACCTTTTCCTCTCCTGTGTTTTAGACTGAAAGCAGGATTATTTCCAGGTCTCATTTCCTCTGAGCTTTTTATCACAGCTGAAAACTACCAGGAGCATTCACAGAGAGAGGGGAGGAGGGAAACCCATCAGCAGAAGCTGAGTAGTGTAGGCAGCAGGCGCTTCTCCGCGGAGAGCCGTCAGGATCTGCCGTCTACCCAGGCTGGCTCTGCCTGAAAACATCTGTAAAGCAAGTCTGCTCTCCATTAAGACAGTGGTGAAAGCCTTGTTCATGCCAAAAAAAATTTGTCCCAGCAAGGTTTGAAGTAAACACACTGAGCATGAATCTGAAAAGCAACTCTGGTGGGGTTAATGTTGCTTATATGACAGGAGCAGTGCAGCCAGCATGGAATCCTAGAATTGTTTTGGTTGGAAGAGACCTTTAAGATCATCGAGTCCAACTGTTCCCCAGTGCTGCCAGGGCACCACTAGCTCGTGTCCTTCAGCACCACAGTTTGAAACCCGCCCAGGGATGGGGACTCCACCACTGCCCTGGGCAGCCCGGGCCAGGGCTGGACAACCCTTGCAGAGAAGAAATTGTTCCTGATATTAAACCTAAACCTCCCCTGGTGCAAATTGAGGCTATTTCTTCTTGTCCTATCATTATATCACAGAGAGCAGAGCAGCTGCACAGGCTCTGCTGATTTCTCATGTTTTCCACTTGTTTTCTGTCATCTCTTAGGAAAGTGCTAGGAAGCCATGTTGCCCCATTTCTAGAAAAAAACAAACAAAAAAACAACAACAAATCCCTGCAAATCCTCAACATCACCCCAGATACATCCAGGCTCACAGAACCAGCAAGTTTCCCCTCCAGGTGAGCATGGACATTTCCCAGGCATTTCCATTTTCCCTTTTAACATCCACAGCCTGCTTATTCATTCGTAGCTGTCACAGTTTCATTTCTTCCCTGCTCATGCCTTGAGCATCACTTCTCTTCCTCTGCATCCAGAGCCTTAAATGCCGCCAAACGCGGCTCCCGTTGGACGCTGTACCTGGTTGTTGCTGTGCAGTGATGCGGTTGTCTCATTGTACAGCTACAGCAGCCTCTTTGCTTGTCTTTGTGCAATCTTCTCCCGGAGGCTCCGGAGGATTCTGTTTGCACTGCACAGGCTCAGACCCTGGGCTTTAGGGATAAGCCAGATTGTCTTCTGATTAAAGACTTCTGAAAGATTAAAGATACACAGCCAGGGCCCAAGTCAAAGCTGCAAAGCAAAGATCATTCTGCAGCTTTTCAGTTTGCAATTTGATTTTCTTTTGCTTTCTTTTTTTTTATTTTTTTTGGAGTCTGCACTCCTGCATTTTTAAACATGTAAATTGGAAAAAACATCATCTACTGCAGAACATCACAGTGCCCCTGCTTGAGATCGGGACTAAGAATGAAGAGACAGAGTCTGATTAGTCCATGTTCCTAAGGGGTTTCCTCCCACCCCGGGGTTTTGGCACAGCCAGTCCAGCTCTGCAGATGGGTCTCCCACTCCTACACAGCCCCAGGCTCCTGCTCCTGTCTGGCTTTGTTCGGATCTGCTCCACTTTCTCTTTTCCTCCCATTCCCAGTATTTGTCTCCATCCCACATACACAGACCTCCCCAGCCTCTTCTCAGCCCGGATGACAGCAAAGGTCCCTCCATCTCCCCAGAAATAATTTCTTTTTTCCATGCCCAAGGCCACAGCAGAACATGCTCTTCTCATGCACCAGAAGTAGCTACACAGCTGGGCTGGTTGGACAAACAGGCCAAGGGCAGGGACACATCCACCATCTCCAGAGCAATGTGTGTAGTGCAGCTGGGAACATCTCTCCAGTGCAGCCTCCCAGTTCCTGGGACTTTGCACGTGAGCACCTCTTAGGGCACCCATTTGAACTGGACTAGGTAAACTCCCTCTCCCTCTCCTCCCCATCTCACTTCTGCCCTGTGTCATCATCCCCAAAGAGGGCTCTCCAGACAAAAAGGGATGCACCCAGTAAAACTTTTGCTGTGGCTACTTCTGTTTCACCAAACACACCCATCAAGCCACCCTGGCACCAAGCTGCAGAAGCCCTCTCTTCTACCCTACGTGGTCTTTACGTGAGACAGTCTAAGCACCCTCCTCTTCTTGCTTTGTCCTGCTATATGGTGTTGCCTGAATAGCCAGAAACCACCTGAGCAATATCAGCCCATCCTGAACTGTAAGAGGATGAGCATGGAACAGTCCAGTCAAGCATCCAGTGCTGTGCCAGCAGATGCTCTGGGACCTGAGTGCAGGGGAGGTGGCATTATGTGGCTATGGATCATCCTGCCCTGCTGCCACCATGCCCTTCAGTTGGTCCCAAGGAATGACCATGTGCCTATTGCCCTGAAAAAAAAAAAAATCTACCCAATTTCCTAAGTGTAGAGGCTTTTAGAGAAAATAAAGCCAGTTTTGTGTGACTATGTTACAATACTTTCCCAAAACAACCAAGTCAAACAGGGTAAAAATAAAATGAGTTATGAGAAGAAAAAGAAGGGTTTATGAAAAGATTCCCCACCCACCACATCCTTGCCGGATGGTCCTTCCTCCCAGAGCTGCTTCCAGCTGACAACAACTCGCTGAGCTGCAACATCACCTCCACTGGGCCCTGGGCAGTTTGTCCTTCCATCACCCCCTGCTCCCCTCCGCAGTCTCTGGGCGCAGGCTGCAGACTCCCAGTCTCTGCGTGGCTTCTCCTCACCTCCTCCTGGGAGGCTGGTCCAGGTCTGGGCTGCCTTCTCCAAAGGGAAGGACCAAGGTTTGCTGGCTCTCTTCAGAGGCATCTGCCTGCCTCCTTTTTTTAGAGAAACCTGACTCACACACGCTCGGAGAGCACACGCAGATCAAACAGATGCTGTCTGTCACAGAGCTTAAAGCCTAATTACAGGAGATTACAGAAACTATTTATAAATATTTATACCCATTTAAATATATTTATAAACATATCAGGATTGGATAAAAGTGTATATTGTGATTTTAGCTTAAGACACAACCAAGTATCCTTTCTACAATGCACATACAGTAATTATATATTTGTATTAAGCTTCTTTTTGATTAACACGGACAGCAGCTGTTAACATCTGAATTGCTGGTAATACAAAGTAGGCTGGCACCAATTTGCTCAGGAAAAGGGGTGGGGAAGATGCTGAGAAGCCTGGAGGGAATAGAGCAAGTATACTAGAGAGTAGAAAACTTCCCCTTCTTCAGCAGAAACCCTCCAGGTTTAACGAGAAGGACACTGGAAATACATAGGTAGGTTATGTATCTTCTTCCGTCACTCATCTGCTGATTTATTGCCCCAGTACGCTGCCCACCTTCCCCTGTTATCTCCTTGCACTGCAGCTGGGGCAACAACCATCATCCACAACACAGCTCCCTGCTGCTGCTCACCCCCCTCGGGTCCTCTCTTATGTGCAGCAACACTCTGCAAGTATCACACCTAAATCACAACTTCATCTCCAATGTCATCCAACCTCAACTCACTGCTTTTGCAGCTCACTTTGGACACCATGGAGCAGCACCCTCCCTGTGACACCTCTTGATGCACAGCAGAGTTGTACTTTTCACTGTGCAGCAGCTTCATTTCTTTGTCTGATGCTCAGGAAAGACTCCAGCAAAGGCATCTGGAAAGTCACCTGTGATTTTTTTCCTTTCTTTTAGTTTGGTTTCCTAAGGCAAACTATGTGCATGCTGTTCAGTGGTCTGCCAGGTATTTGGAGATGGAGAGGCAAGTCAAAGCCACAGCTGGGGGGGGCAGAGGTCCCCAGATCACCACATTCTAGGAGCTGTGTGAAAGGCAGAAGATGAACCTTGATTTGTGTTCTGGTTGAAAGCACAGTGGGGAAGACTCAAGCCTTACCCGTGGCATTTGGCAGCAGCTCAGCACCCGGGAGGATGTGGGCTGGTGGGCCACCATCCTAGACAAAGGTCCAGACTGGCCCCCACACAAGCTGGCAGATGGCTCTGGATGGATGTGGGCATAGCAGAGAGCTGCAAGGGAAGCACTAGGATGGTGAGCAGTGGTGACAGACACAGCATAAACTTGGGAAGAACTGGAGGAAAGGCAGCCTGGAGCAGCAACAGGGAGCCCAGCGAGACACTCGCCACGTGAGTTGCTCCAAAGACCACACCTCAGGGTTCCCACAGCCAGAACCCATCCAGAAGAGGGTTCATGTGGGTTGTGCCAGGCACTGAGCAGAAGAGGTGCTGCCTGCCCATCCCTGCCCGTGGCCTCCATCGCAGGCACGCTGCCCCGGTGTGTACAAGCCAGCCCATCCCTGCCTCCTTCCAAGCACTTTTTTTTTTCTTTTTTTCCTCCCCTCCCAGGAGAGGACAAAGCAGGAAACTTGTGTCATGGTCCTGGCAGGGTGGTTTTGAGCAGGACAATCCCTTTGGTCAGGCATCAAATAGCAGCGTGTGAGCCATCTGCTTCTTTGACTAAAACACCCAGAGAAAAACTGCTGGATTGGAAAAAGGATATTAATCTGAAAAGCGTACAACAAAGCAACTGCAGGGTGTTTCCCCCCCAAGCCAGAGCGAGCAAGGGAAAGCTGATTACCATGACACACAGGAGCCCTGATCTAATATTCCACTTCAAGATTTGCAAATAATGTGCCCATTAACATTCATTAGCTCTTTAAATAATACCTGCCAGACCTTCCAGGCAAGGAGGAAAGGCCCCTGCGCCCAGAAAATCAATCACATAACAGCCTCTAATTGTGCATTTCCACACATCTACACAAAGTTTCAATAAAAACAAAGCAGGACAGAAGAGCAAAGCTGGAGCTGTCATCTCTGTGTACAGAGCTGCACAGAGACACCCTTTCTGCTCCCAGATGCGGCACGAGGATCTTTGCTAATTAGTGGGCTTCTCGCCGACAGCTCGCCCGAGTTCAACGGGCGCTGGGGGAGGCTCTCCACAGGAATGTGTCAAGCCAGCCTTTCACCACCCAAAATAGCTTCTGTTGTCTTAGCCTGCAGAGATAAGTGCCAGGAAAAGAAAGAGGCTGGTGTCATGCCCGTCATGCCCCAGGAGACAAGACTCGCTTGAGCTTTGGGAATGCCACATGAATACCCAGATACAGAAAGGTTTGAGGGGGCTTCCTGCAACCCCAGCTGAAATAACACTGTAAGAGGTGGAAGACGAATGGTCTGATGTCAAGGCATGACCATGGAGCTGTGATGTTCCCTACAAACCTCATTGCTCTCTCTACCACCTGGGCTTTCTGCACAACCCCTCCCCCTTCAGAAAAGGCAGATCCTCTGCTGAAGACAAGGAGGGGTCAAGTCAAGGAGCCACAGCTCTTCTTGAACATATCGGTCTTAGATGCTGTGCTGGTTTTGGCCATGACAGATGCCCAAATGAACTAGCAACTTCCCAACACCCTTGATAAATAAAGTTTCTTAGCTGCTCACTACAAAACTGCCGCACTGAAACAAGACCCAGCCAAGAGTACTTGTGTTGCCCCTCTGTCAGAGGGACCTTGGTGTCCTTTCACCACTGTGACCAAATCCCAGGCAGACCGGAGGGATAACACTTAAGAGGGTCCACCAGCACGAACACAGAGGTCATGGGCACACTTAATACCTCACAGCTACTTTTATTCTTGTGTTGTGCCCATGCTGTGCAGAGGACCCCCAAACCAAAAGCATGGGGACATACCCTTGCTGAATTAGGAGTTATGGGAATTATGGACTGAAGAACCCTTGGGTTCATAAGGCAGGTCAGCTAAGGTTTGCTATTTGAAGAAGACTCTACCTGAAAGCTGCTAGATGAAGAAGGAATGCCACCATTACCTTCTCTGCAGTTAATTTATATTGATAGACACAGTTCCTTGTGTCACCTACTCCAACTATCAGCATGATCTGACTCCTCTACAGCTCCAGCACTGGTTTGAGCCTGTGCAGAGCTCTTTAGACACAGTAAGTCTAAAAATCAGCTTGCCAAAGAGTGAATAGCTTCTCAGCAAGATAAGAGCTACAGTCTAACCCTTGTGTGCAGCAGTCCTCATCAAAACACTGAGCAAGGTCATCACTGTGGTAGACAGGATGGCTTTCTGGGTTTGTCATCATCACCCAACCTCAGCACACTGAATCACCCAGCTAGCACTCAGTAAGCGACCTTTGGGCACTATAAAGCTCAAAAGCTGGGCAATATAAAGCTCAAAGCTACACATACAAGCACACTCTGGATCTTGTCTGGTGTATTTTAGTGCTTTAAAAGAAAGAGCTACACCACCAGATAAGTAGGTCCCTTTGTACCAGGCCAGGAGCAAGCCTAGAGGCATCAGGGGGTCTGGAGCCCATCTTCATGTTCCTTAGAAAATGGCTCTGTGTAACAGTCAAAGCAAACCCACTCTTTGGGAAAGGCACTCTTTCCTTGAGAAAAACTGTGCAGCAAGGAGAGAACTGTTTATAGTTGCATTTAATCAGCCCTGCATGAATTTGAGGAGATAATGGGCAACCTAGAGTGACTTGTCTGGTCTAACGAGCCAGGTCAAGGAAGAACAGTGGAATAAAAGTGATAGGTCCTGCAAAGGGTCTGCACATCTGCAGGATTAGTGAAAACTGTGTTCCCTGGACAAGAATATTCTTGAGCAAAAAGAGGACTGAATAAATTCCTTCAAAGTGTGAAGGTGAAATACAAAGAGAAATGGGGGACAAACACTTTTTTTAATGTGCAAATGATAAGAGTGTAATGGAGAAGTGCACAGGAAAGAGAAATAGTTTTGCATAAGTATCTCTCTCTCGATATTGCCAAGAATTGCAAGAGAAAAATGAGTTTGAGTGTATTTAAAGGGCAGGGATCTGATGAAGAGAAATACAGAATTAATGTTCTCTCCTGGATTTCTTCACAAATTTACCTCATAGTATTTTGCCAGATTGTTCCACATCCCTGAAAAAAAAAAAAGTAAAGGCCATTTCCAATTGCTGAGTGGAGCAGTGGATGTCACCATCACACTGTGATATGATGACAACTGCTCATAGAGAAGAGAGATCACCTTTAGATTAGTCCATCCCCAACCTTTGCATCAGCTCTGCTCCTTTGGAGCCCAGGTCCCCCCAGCTTCCAGGGTAAACAATCTCACCTCAGACCTGCTCTACATTGTTGCTAAGACTGCCCACTAATCCTCCCTGCTATCTCTCACCAGCTCCTATCTAATTTATCCTACCAGCTACCACAAACATTTAATCTAAAGCTCCCATTAAAAGAAAAAAATAAATAAATCTGGTTTATGTTATGTACTCTCCATTCCCTCATCCAAGACCTGTGTGAACATGGATAAAATCACTATTTAATAGTTCTGGTCAAGCCCTGCTGCTTGTTTGGAACTCTTGCTTCCAGCCTGTTTAGATCAGCTATTAAAAGTTTGTACGAAACTTGTGAACATGTTCTTGTAGCACGCAAGGGAATGATTAAAGTGTCTGGCACAGAGGAGCAGCCTGAGAAGGGCCAGTATTGAGCTTACACCGGGGGATTGAGTGTTGCCTGTGACAAAATAAGCAGATAGGGATTCACCAGGAAGATGTTGGAGCCCCAGAAGAGTCTCCTGCATTCCTGTTGTCTTGAAGCAGGTGAGGACAAAAGCACTGGGGACATGACCCAGCTCTTTCTAAAGCAGGGGCAGAGGTGGGTTGGGTGGGGATCCCTGGATGCACCCACCTCTTTCAGCTGCTAAGCACACCAAGGCAACATCATCACAAGGTGAGCTGCTGCCCAACAGGCCTGCTCATCCTTCCAGTATCTGGAGGGGGTTTATAGGAAAGCTGAGGAGAGGACTTTTAACAAGGGCTTGTAGTGATCGGATGAAGGGTGATGGCTTCAAACTGGAAGAGGGGAGATTTAAGTTAGAAATTAGGGAGAAGTGCTTCACGCTGAGGCTGGTCAGACACAGGAACAGGATGCCCAGGGAAGCTGTGGATGCTCCATCACTGTGTTTAAGACCAGGCTGGACAGGGCTTTAAGCAACTTGACATCTCGTGGGAGATGTCAGAAATGGATGATCTGTAAGATCCCTTCCAACCCAAACCATTCTATGATCCTGCAGCTACTTCCCACATATAGAAGCTTGTAGTGGGACCACATACTGGCTTAAGACAGCCCTAGGTCTAGAGGTGGGAAAAGCTCAGCCTAGATAAGGAAGGTTAAATTTATCCTAGAACAAGTAAGTACTTGAACACTTTTCAGCTCTTTTTCCCCTATAGGTGCTTTTTTCCCTTCCTATTCCTTTTACAGTACCTTGAATCACCAGCCTCTAATTATTGCCTGCAGTTATAAACATGCACTTCTCCTTGGAAGAAGTCAAATTATTATTTTTTTTCCCTTTTTTTTAACAAAACTCAAGGGCAGTTAGCAGATGCTCGGGTAGCACGAGCACTTGTAATACATTAAAGCAAGCTCTCACCCCTCTGCTTTGAAATAGCCACTAACACTGCTTTCTGTAGCACTTCTCAGGCTGGTTGAAAGTTTCTGTAATCCAAAGCAGATACCAACTCTCAGTCTGAAGAACATCAGACTGTGTAATTTAATGGGCCTTCCTAGCACTAAAATGAGGGAGCCGATGAAAATCTTGCAGCGCACAGCCGTAGCTAAACTCTCCTGCAGCCATTTAAAGCAGGAGTAGAAGAGCAGAGACATAAGGGAGCCCTTTCAGATTTCACAATTATCTTCTATCAGTTGAGCTTGGTCCCCAAGGAGCATCTACTGACGCTGGAAACTCAAGGCCCAAAGGCAGAAGAGCTTCAGACAAAAGCCTGTTCCCATGGTGTCCTTGCACCTTTAAAATCTCAGTACCTATCAGATTTAAAAGCTAGAACTGGGACTGGATTAAACCATCTGCAGCAAATCGTCCTGATATAGGTTCAGTCGTAAAAAATCTGTTACAGTTGTCCATAAATAAAAAGTTACTGTTAAAATGTTCCTTTGAACCCAAAAGCCATCATCATGGCTTCCCTCGATTAAATCCTTATAGCATCTGTAGAGCTCTCCTTCACTTTCAAGCTTCATTTTTGACAAAACCAGCATTTTGATAAAGGAAGTATCTTTTAAAAGCTACCTAGCTCTAATATTTGATAACTCAGAAGTGCAGGAAGATAAAATGATTATATTAAAATCTCTAACATATATAACCTATTAAATATGAGCCATATAATGTCGAACTGAACTACAATATTATAATACACTACTATTAACATAAGGAGCAACATCTAAAGCAGCATCAGATAGTCATGAAACAGTAAAGGGGCTTGTTGCCTGCAATGAGTTTCCCATTAATTGGCACTATATCACTACTGAGGAGGCCAAGTGCAGTCATTTGTAATGGGATTCTCACTACAAGGAGCCTGGGAACATCTGCTGGTGTTGTGCTTGAAGAGCAAGGCTGTGGGACTTGCTGGGTTCGCTTTGGCCCATGGGCTGGTTTTAGCTCACGTTTGCTGCCATCACCATTGATTGGTGGCTGTTGCCTCACTTGTTTCAGCTCAGCTCTGCAGATGCTGTGTGTTATATTCTGATTAGACTGTTAAGGCTCTAAATAGACTAACAAGAAATCTGTAGCTCCCCAGAAGAGGTGTTCCCATTTTACCTGTAATGAGTGTATGGGTCTAACAGGTAGGTGAGGCAGGACAAAGGGACAACAAGGCAGACACAGCTCCTGGCTTCTCTCCACCACCAACATCCCTGCCAGCAGGGAGAGAATTATCAGGGGACCTTGTTAAGGCTTTGAAACGGAGATGTCCAGTCAGTACCAATGTCTGAACATGCTAGAGAAGGATGTCTGAGGACAGCTCAGGATGGCCTCCCAGTTAGCAGGTCATTGAGTCTGCACCATGAACAAGTCATTAGTGGTCAGTGCCTCCATTAACGGCTGTCCCAGGATAGCTTGTAGCTGTATAATTAATTACAGGTCAGATATGGCTGGAGTTGTCTTGCCCATCTCCCATTATATTCCCAGAAACACAGAGCAGCCAAAATACAGAATATGCTTTGTCCCCTTCCTGGGAAGGGCCCAGAGAAGACTTGCTCCAGGTGGACATCTCCTGATTTTTACTCATCTGATCATTTTCTGATTAACAAGTGCCAGCTTTGCCAAGAGAAACAACAGGCATTACCCATAAGAGACCAAACAGAGCACATGTGCTTCATTCAGCACTCCTCCCCTGGGAGCACAAAGCATCCCAGGGAAAACTGAGGGAGTAGCGAGGGGTAGCAACCATCAATCCATCTGGTAATGCCTCAAGTCACATCCAAGACGAGCATCCCATTAACTTTGTTTCTCTGAAATCCTATTTAGGGAACCAGCTCATAAGATGTGGAATAACAACAATGTGACTTTCATATCACTTTGAGAGAAAAGTACTTGAATACACTCTTAGTTTATCTTGAGAAACCAGTCATTGCGACTGCAAGCCAGAGCTGGAGAACTCGCTTTCATGCTGGTTCCAATTGATAAGCCCCAAACTGAGCCTGATAGTTGTGTCTTGTTTACCCAAGTGACAAGATGACTCTGTGTCCAAGTTCTTCTCTGAAAGCACGTACCTGAGTCAAAGCCCTGCAAGGGACCTCGGCTTTTAATGCTCTCCCAGATTCATAAAGAGAGGAGCTGCTGCTGTGCAGGAAGCAATACTGATGCAAAGAACAGCCTGAGAACACAAAGCTTGGCAGCAGTCGCATCCTCAGTGTGCCTGGTTGTATCTGTTAATAGTTGTTGCCTGCTCAGCACACAAATTGTTCTCCGGGGCAAAATCCTTCCTTCAAGGAAAGCTGCTGCCTGTCTTGACATGGTAGTCATGCTGTCAACAAGCTGAACCACCACGGTGTGGCCAAGAGGTCCTGGGCCCTGATGGGTTATCCCACAAGGACCCTGAGGCAGAAGGAAAGCCCTGGAGAAGCACAGCCCTCTTCACTCCTGTCTGCCCATCTGACTTTAGGTGCTTCATTAAGCACTGGTTGGAAGGCTGCTGCTAAATAGCTCTTCCAGGGAGCAAGAAGCTTCCTGGAGGTAGAGGATGTGTCTGTGCCTGCTGGCAAGGATGGGCTTTGCCCCATGCCCCAAGTGAGTGCTCTGGTAACAGGGTTATTTCAGGAAGTGTGGAGGGAAGAGATGGATGTAGGGGGAGAAATAAAACACTTCAGCTGTGGTTTGGGGGCACACAGCAGCTGCTGGGTCTGGTATTGAGTGTTACCTGTGTTTGCAAGACTTGCAGACTAGGTCCCACTGGGGAGAAACCGTGGCTTTAAGGGCACTTTGATACAAGTCCAGAGCCCATTAGTTCTGGTCCCACTTCCACTATAAGTCTTACGTGGAACATAGCTTGCAGGAACAGGTGGGCTCCTGCAGACAGCAACAAGCCCATACAGTGCTGGTGAGGGCTCTGCACTCTTCCAGAAGTCATCTGCTCCACCAGCAGATTGCAGATACATCTTACTCTGGTAATACAGCTGTAAGAGGACTTGGATTAATTGATTTCACTCCTTATGCTTCATCCATTTTAACATCTAATGTGCAAGTTATCATTTCACATGTAGCAAGCGTGATCAGGTGTTTTGTTCATTCTAATTTCTTATTTTCTTACTTAATTCTATTTTGTCTAATAAAGTGCTTTAATTTACTCTGATTTCCATATTGTACTGTAGCTAAAGAACAGAGATAAAGATTGCTACGAGAAACTTTGAATAGATAATTGGTTAATTAAAAGAACTTAACTGGTATGTGGTTTATAACATTGTTCTTGCAGAAGCAACAATATGGTGAACTGCTCCAGATAGGTAATTCCAAGTTCCAGCTGCCTTTTATGACTTTCTACTATAAAAGGGCTGGTAATTATGAATTCAGATATTTAGGCTCCCTTTCTCAAAAAGATTCCAACTGCTTTGTATTAAATCCTTATCCAGTCTTGTCCCCCTAGCTGCTAAAGATAATTCATAGTTGTCATGGGAATTTACCCAATTGCACATCCACCTACCCTCTGCTATCACCAGGACCTGCATGAAGCAGCTCAGGTGCAGAAGACATTCACAGCTGTCTCCACTTCCTGAAAGAAGCCTGGATCAGATGGGATATCATGGAGGGAGGGCAAATCACTGCTGATCCTGCTCCAGGCAGAAGGTGATGGAGAGGACAGGATGGGTGGTTATCAAGGTTGGAGCTGAGAAAATGCCACCTAAGCTATGTCAGAGAGCCTGCAGTGAGGGACAGGGATCAAAGAGCCAGGTATAGGAGAAAGTGGAATGGAAAGATCTCTTAGGATGTGGAGTGGTTGTGCAGAGCTTGCTGCAACCCAAAACTAAGGAATCACTTGCCTAAACCACATCTGGAAGCAAGGATCTGTGTGCAAGGACATCCTGGGCAGGGGAGGAGGTCTTTATAGCAGTGCCTTTGGGTCACTTTATTAAGCCTCTGGCTATGACCTCCTAAGCAAGCTGGTCTGACAGGCACTGAGAGCTTCCTCTAGCTTAGTTTCAGCAGGAGAAACGTGGCCCATATAGGAAAGGTATGTTTGAGATGGAGATTAAGGCACTGAAATTTAGCTTCCTGATGTGTCCATCCACCTTGGAAATCCTACTGCCATCATTTTACCAGCCTTCAGACACCTTGCTCTCATGTAGATACCTGCAGTCATGCCATACATTTAATTTGAAGCCCATCTGCAATGGAAGAGTGGGTGAAACTGCACATCTCCACCCACAGAGCCAGCCCAGGCATTAGGCAAGTGCTCTCTGGAGGAAGCAAAATAGGTCCAAAAGCTCCACTCAAAACACACACACAAAAAAAGGAAATAACAGAGAACTCTGGTTTAGTTCTCAGTTCCAGGTGATTTAAGTAATTGGAAAATCATAGTTGTGAAACAACTCTTTGCAGAGCATCATAATCAGCCACACTACTCAGCAGGGCCTAAGTGCAGCAGAGTGGCTCTAAAGACCCCTTGAGGAATATGCTTTTCTGGGGGAGACATGTCATTTTGAGATGGCATCTCTTGGAACAGCAGCTCCTTCAGAAAAATATGGAGTCTTCGGGACCATAAGGATGCAGTGATTCGTGTAATACTTATGAAGAGACCTCAGCCAGCTCGCTGACAGACACTGTCATTCCAAGGTCCAGCTGCTATGAGAATACAAACCATAAATAACATGTGACTTCTTTACAGTGCAAAGAAAACTCTGAGCATGTGGAAGATCAACACCTCCAGTCCGAGTGACCCGATTTAGGAAAGCACCGTGGACTTGGAGAAGGCAGCCAACTGCTCACACAGCTAAAGCCAAGCACATGCCTGCACGCCACGCTCAGATGACACCTCCATAAGGGCCGTGTCTTCCCGAGTGATGCATTCAGATCACGCGTACTCCCCTTCACGTTATTAAGTTTGACTCAGTGCTTTGAATTCTGCTCTGAGCAATCCATAATCTCCAACCAAATAATCATAAAGGCCCTGCTGGCCTTAAAACATATGTCTCTGACAATAGCAATAAACCTATTTATTACTGCTGTGACCAGCAAAGAAAAGACCACGCGATGCAATGCACATCATCCAGATTGACATGCAAAGCAAGCCACAGCCAGCATTGACTAAATGGACAAGATAAAAATATTACTCTTGATATCTCCTGATCATGTATGTGGCCATTTAAATATCAGAGATGATTACCACTATAAAGACTGGGAGAGGAGAAAAGACATTAAATGGGATGAAGACAGAAGGGTATAAGCTACCATAAAAGCAACTGCATAAACAAGGCACTGAGCTCGAGTCTCTACATCCACAACCATCCCACTACTATAAACCCAGGGAGACATCAGGATCAGCTCAGAAAGCCCGAGGAAGGGAAAACATCTCTGAAGGTAGACCCAGATTTTGCCAAAATGCCCCAGGCAGTGTAACAAGGACCAGGGCACCTACTCAAAGCTTTAGGACTAACAAGTGTCTGCCATCTCTGGTGCTCGCTAGAGCAAAGCGGCTACTGCCCCAGAGGTTCTGAAGCAATAAATGTATTGATGGAGTAATGATAACATGTTTGCAGTAGAAAATTGCCTATATTCAGGCAGTGTCATGCTATAACTCTGCAACAATAACAGGCAGACTCAGAAATAGGAAGAGAAACAGATTTGGAGAGATTTTCAGCTTTTAAAGAGAATTAAAGAAAATGGAAATCACCGGCGATAGAGGCACTAAAATAGAACTGCACGAGAAAAATAGAGGAACTGTATGGGCTCTGCTGGGGTATCTTTACATATTTAAGAACACAAATGTCTACAGGACCAAACCAGCTTTATGGCTTTAGCTTCTCTCTGTCGATACATAAAAATCAAGACACTTACAGGAACAGAGTTAATTCACCATTGCATATGCAGAGAGAATGGCTATAATAAAAATGAATGTGCTCCTTGGCTAGTATTTATTTTTCAAATGTTCCCACTAAAATCCTGGGTACAATAGTAGCAGAAGTGCAAGACGACATTTCAGACTTTTATGGGTAAAAAAGAAAAGTAAATCATAAGAGAGGGAGAGCAGAGGAAATGAAAGAGATGGCATTTCCTTATGTAAAAAAAAAGTACAATGAAGGCTAGACCAAGAAAGCTTTTCTGGTGTTACAGAGTAACACCAGGTTAAGGAGCATTCCTGCATCCACACAGATTAACTCTGGAGCTCATAATATGTCTGCAGCTGGAAGAGGCTCTTGTAGATACTCTCAGAGCAGGGGATGTTGGTGACTGTTAGTTGACTGGTGTCCTGGTTTTGACTGGGACAGAGTTAATTGTCTGCCTGGTAGCTGGTGCAGTGCCATGGGCTGGATTAGTGTGAGAATAGTGTTGATAACTCACTGATGGTTTAGCTGTTGTTGCTAAGTAGTGTTTAAGTCAAGGATCTTTCTGTTTCCCATTCTCTTCCAGTGAGGAGGTGCACAAGCAGCTGGGGGAGTGGGGGGAATGAAAGCATGGCTAGCAGAGCTGACCCAAACTAGCCAAAGGGATATTCCATTCCATAGAACACCATGCTCAGTATAGAAACTGGGGGGAGCTGGCCAGGGGATCACTGCTGGGGAGCAAGCAATTGAATTGTGCATCGCTTGTCTCTCCTGGGTTTTATTTCTCTCTTTGGTATTTTCATTTCCATTACAACTATTATTATTTTATTTCAATTATTAAACAGTTCTTACCTCAAATCTTTGAGTTTTACTTCCCCCCACCTCTAATTCTCCTCATCCCACTGGGGGGGGGGGGTTAGTGAGTGAGCAGCTGGTGGTGTTTAATTGCTGGCTGGGGTTAAATCACAACAACTGGAAGTATGCAAGTGCCATTTATCCCCTCAACTCACTGTCCCTCACTTCAGGGGGAAGAAAAACCACTCTGACATACACAAATATTTTGATTCCTAAAATCAGGGATAGTTCTGTCAAACATAAATATGCATTTTAAGTACAGAGTCTGGTATGTTGCTATCAGCTAGCAAAGGGTCTTTACTATATATATAATTTCATTTGCTCACTTCTCTCCATAAAAAAAGTTTATTCCATCTAAAATACTTCCTCTGAGTTTATCAAGGGTAATAATTGATGTGATGCAAGTGGCTCTACCGTGCTTCAGGCCCTACCTATTGCCACCAATGGCAGGAGGCAGTTGAGATTTTAAGAGGAAGAAATGGGGAGCCTCTGGCACCAGCAGAAATGAAGCAGAGAAGGGAGGGCACAGCCACATTTACAACAGGGTGTTTGGGATGTTAAGAGTGACTCTTCAGCATCAAAGCTGTCCTACTTCCAGAGTCTTATCGTATTTGCCAAAGTACAAGTCAGGAAAAAGGACTTGAGCACAACTCACATTCCACTGGAAGACTTGGTAATAAATAAATCACATCCCACTTCTAGAAACAATTTCCCATGATCAATAATGAATAAAAAACCAAAAGTTGGGCCCAAAGCAGTGCTGTGACAGCATGACACACAAGTGAGTGACAGCATGGATTTTGCTTCAGTAGCACAATCAGTGCCTGGTAAAACATCACGTTTCCCTACAACTCCAAAGGTGCTGCAGAATAGGAAGGAAAACTCAACACCCCCAACAATGGCCCTGCAGCACAGCCCAAAGATGGATCAGGTTTTGAGTTAAAAGTGCTCTCCTGGGCTCAGAGCTGCCACACTGAGCAGACAGAGCATCGCAGTAGCACACAGGTGTAAGGCTGGGCAGAGCAAACTGCTTGTACTGGGCACCTGGGCAGCTTCATCTCAGCACCAAGGCTGCCAAGACACAGATGTTGCACCTTTGTATGCAAATTCATGAGATTACTCCCCAGTAATCCCCTGTATTTCTGTCAGCAGCCTCAGCTGACCAAGTGTTAGCAAAACAGGGGGCAGGGGTGGTATTTCTGCAGCAGATGTCCCAGTACCCTGGTCCTGCATCATCTCAACTACCTTCTGACACCCAACTCATTCTGCTGTCTGCATTTTTGGGGCATGCCAAGATTTAATTGGCAATTTCTATAGGCATTTTCAACTTGCAGCTTGTGCACAGCTGAATTTGAACTCTTCCACCTGTCTTTAGAGGTCCCAGCGAAAAAAGACAGTAATACTTATTCCCTGAAAGAGCCAAGGAGAAGAGGTGTGATAAGAAATAACACTCCAAAAAGCTGCTTTGAAGGACTGACCCTGGATGAAAAGTTTGTATCCTTGTGAGTGGTTGCTCCAATTCACATCTGAAGAGCTATCCTGCAGGAGCTGACCTGCTTCTTCTCCTGAAGGAGCCCTTTAATTATCTTGGATCTTGCTCAGACATAACCAAACCTGATTTTGACCAGTAGCAATGTGGAGCTCAGTTGCAGGACCAGCCACACAAACTGAGACCTTGCTGTCCTACTCATCTAGACCTGATGGAGCAGATCCAGAGGAGGCCACAAAGATGCTCAGGGGGCTGGAACAGCTCTTCTACAAGGACAGGCTGAGGGAGCTGGGGTTGTTCAGCCTGAAGAAGAGAAGGCTCCAGGGAGACCTGACAGCCACCTTCCAGTACCTGAAGGGAGCTGATAAAAGCCTGGAGAGGGCCTGGTTACAAAGGCCTGGGGTGAAAGG
>JANHFX010019590.1:95021-109807 GCA_027560015.1 Chloroceryle amazona
ATAAGGAGGAAGTTCTTTACCACGAGAGTGGTGGAGCACTGGAACAGGTTGCCCAGGGAGGTGGTTGAGGCCCCATCAATTCAAGGTGGGGGTGACAGAGCTCTGAGCACCCTGCTCTGGTTGAGGATGTCCCTGCTCTCAGCAGGGGATTGGACTCGATGACCTCTAGCAGTGCCTTCCAGCTCAGACATTGCTATGTTTCTATGGTTCTATCTCTGAGCACTCTCATGCTGCCAGAGCTCAAGTAATCACAGCATTCATAGTTATTATGGGCTGTCATTTAATGTAAACAGCTCCACATCCAGCTCTAAAATAGAGAACTTCACAGATGAAAACAAAATCACAGCAGCACACATTTTTTAGTGTCCACAGTTTACAGTTTCAATGACTCAGCTACAAGCAGAAGAAAGTGCAAATGCATCCAGATGAGTGTTTACTTAAAAGCCTTGTAAGAACCCATCTCACATAACTGAGAACACTTGCGCACCAACTATCTGAGAAAAACACCACATTTAAAAAAAAAATAAACAAGCCACAAAGAAAAAGAGTCTAATTGGGAACTGTCTCAAGACTAGCTGACACGATGCCAAAACCCCACAGTCCCACCACTTGAAAAGGAGCTGTGCTGCTTTACCAGAGCTCCCGAGGACTTCTGCAGCCTGTAGAACTGGCTCAGCCCGCAGAGGACTTGGGAGAAGGGCACATGTCCATCAGCTCCCCCCCCACCCCGCATTGGCTTTCCCAATAAACCAAGTGCTGATCAAAACCTGAAAATTGAACCGCCTGAGTTCACAGCGAGTTCCACATTCCCACTCACACATGGTGAGTCAGACAGCTCTGCAGAGCAGCACCGTGCTGAAGATCAAGAAGGGGCAAGAAAATGGGATGATGAACAAGAAGCAACCAGCTGCTCCCTCTCCCCCAAACTAGTAATAAGCTTTTCAAGTATCTCTCTGGTTTCTTGGTAAAACCAAGACATGAGGAGAGTTATCCTGCCTCCCTCTGAGGACACCTCGACCCCAGGTTGGGGCTGTCAGGCATCAGTACAGCTCCTACAAGGGTGAGCTACCCCAGGCTCCCCTTCAGGGGTTGCTCCCACATGCCCAGCACTTCTACAGGACAGGCAGCACCCAATCCCCTGCCACCTCACCCCAAGTACATCCTGCACCAAACCTCCTCCTCCAGACAGGTGAGGGTGAGAACTGCCATGTGGGATATGAGGAGCTGGGCATACAGGTCCTTGGTGTATCCAAACAGGGGATGTGAAGAGGCTTATTTAGTATGCCAGAGCTAGGATATATATAATCCTGTGGTCTCAGGAATAATTATTTCTGCCATTTGTTGTATAACTTGGGGTTGGAGGGTTGTTGGTTTTCTTCTGTAGCATCAGCAAGCAGCCACACGTAAAGGTGGATTTGGCATGGGAAGGTGCATCTTGCTCCCATTGCCAGGATTAACCCAATCACCAGCTTTGGGATCAAGAAGGAGGTTTCCCTTAAATCAAAGATCATAAAGATGGCATCCTAGAGAAGAAGGTGAAAAATATAAAAGCATTACACTATCATAGGCCACCGGGCCATTTTTACTTCACACCCTGTTGCTGCAGGACCCCACACCACTGACAACATTCACAGTCTCTGCTTTCTACCTCTGACACATTGTTTTTTACAGTGTTTGGTATTTTAGGCTTAGAGTAAAGTACATTAAAGCGTGTTGGAGGATTATCAGTGGCTTTTGAAGCTCCAGGATGTTCCTCTGAACCCCTGGATTGAATTTCTGTTTCAGACTTGCCTGAACTGACAGTGGCCTCACACAATCCTCCATCCTTTTGTTTCCCCAGCTACACAACACCACGCACGGCTGAGAGAGGTACCTGGAAAATCACCCCGATGTGACCATCTTTACTGATTTACAACCATTTAACAGGAGTGCTCAGAGAAGCCAGCTGAGCAGCCATCATATGCCATTATTATAATGGCTTAGTCTCAATTAATTATTAGCTATATCTTTTACCAGCTGTCCTGCTATTTTATGTAAGGTCAGTGTTTAGTAAAATAGCTGTACCAATTTCATTCTGTTCTTTGTTTTGGCCCAGCAGCCCCTTCTCCCCATCCTCTGAAGCTTTCTTAGTATCTCACATTATCACAGTAGCTATTATTAAGCCACAGCTTCCCCAGGAGTTTCTCCAAAGCACTTGGAAGCCCATTGCACAGCATCTCTAATTTAAATGCATTTGACTCCATAATACAATTTAATAACCACCACAGTTACAGTTTAGAATGAAAAATATCTTATTAGGTCTGCAGACTTGCAATACACAGTCCTGGGGTTGGTTTGGGTTTTTTTGGCTTTTTTTTTTTAATTACCAAGCAAAAATATTTTTGGAACCTATTTGACTTTTCAATAACACTGCCATCAATTTTATCATGCCCACTTTTCTCGTGGGCCTTCTACCAGCACTAGACTCCTTTTAGTTCCTAATACCACATTTCTTTTAGTCCTAACACATTTTTATTTTCTTCTTTTGTTCTTTACTTCCCTAACCACATGCTTGCAAATAATATACTAGTTCAACTTCAAAGGTAAAACCCAGATAATTGGCATTCTATTAATTTTCCTCTCTCCCCTTCTGTATATATTTGCATGCACATATGTCTGCACTAACAGCCACCGCCTGTCACCTGCACTTAAAGAAACATCTTTACCTCTATGATGGAACAACATTATGTATGTACATGTATCATTCATATACATTTACTGTCAAGTCACTGGCAGCCATCCAGCTGCCAACCTTACCAATATAGACAGAGAGACTGGAGAGGGGGCAGCCAGTGACTTCAGTGTCAATGTTGACTCAGAAACCAAGTTATTAATCTTCTCTGACAGGACAGGAGTTATGGGGCTTTTGCATTACTCTTAACATGCAAACCAGGTGGTATTTGTTTATTAATTATTTATTTTGCAAAGCAAAATCGTGGGTCTGTGGTATCTAATTGAACATGCAAGAAAAAGCTCTCTAGGAAGAAGCAAGTTCCCCTGTGTTTTTCTTTCCTGCCAGCTTTGCTCAGCACTAACACTATCATCACAACATAACACAGCATCTCCCCACGCTGGTCCCCCTCTCACCCCCTACTCAGGACCATGTCCTTTCCTCCCCAGCAAAACTGAGGAGCAACCAATTGTACCTCCTCCCAACCATGCCTGCAAGGGTGGCTTCAGCTTACCCAGAGAGGACACGCTGTGACCACAGATTGTATCTCTACCGGAGGAAAGAGATGCTCCTAAACCAAGCAGCTTTTAGGGGCAAGAACAGCTTTTAAAGGCTGCAGATTTGTCACAGCTTAAGGCACTCAAGGTTATCAGGCTCATTATCTCCCCCCTGGAATCTGGGTCAGAAGCTATCTGGTTCAGCTCAGTGTTTCCTGGCCCTGGTGTGGGTAGATTCCTGTGGTATCTGTCCTACTCCAAACCATTGCCTGTCCCTGTGTCAGTCCCAACACAGAGTGGGAAGGTAGGACGTATCTGTAGGGGAAGGTAGAGGCTGTTGCTGCTTTGCTGGTGAAGCCAGGTAGGAGTAGAGCAGGTGGGTTTGCACAGAGAAACTGTGCCAGCAAGCTTCAGAAAATCAAGAGCATCTTCTGGGATGCAGAAGGGCTTCTCTGCATTCATCCAAACACATTGAGGCATTGATTTCATAAATGTTGACTGTATTTGGATGAGCTACTCCATGATGCTCTCCATCCTGCCCGGCTGCATCAGTCTCCCATGCAATGGGGATGCAGGAGCTCAGTGCAGGGAGCTGTGCTGCCTGTCAGAGGTGGATGGAGGCAGGAGCAGAGATACTCAGGGACGGGCCAGGCAGTAGCCAGGCAGGCTGTGAGAGCTGCTCTGGAGGCTTGGCCAGACCTGAGAGCTGCTCTTCTGCTCCCTGATGTCTCCCCACAGCCCTCTCTCTCTGCACTCTCTTCCCTGCCCTCCAGTTCTACAGCTATAATCAAATCATAACTTTTATTAAATTTGAGATTACTTTTTAATGGAATCAATTTCTTGCGTGGTGCTTTTCCCTTCTGCCCCGCGGCTCAGCCACGCTCTGCACTTTTGTGGTTTTACTCTGGTTTTTATCTCTGCTGCTGCCCTAATGCCGAACGCCGGCTGCATAGGTGAGCACCCACGACCCTGCTCTTCCTGCTGCACAAGATGCAGCGTTTGTTGTGTGGGCTCTGACAACGCTCGTTCCTTTGCCTGGTGCCACCATGGCAGACATCCCTGCTGAGGAGCACTGCAGAGGCAGCAGGATTTGTCCTGCCTTGCAGCTGGCAGCATGGATGGTGTTACCACCTCTGGGTTCAAGAAATATCCCCCCGGAGGGAAGGGAGCTCTCACATTTCCCCATGGCTTTGTCACTGCATTGGAATCCCTGCATTAGACCCAAGTTACTCGGAAGCTTCTGGAACTTGGACAGGCTGAAGACACCTGCCACAGGCTCCTATCCTCTTAGTCATGCCCTGCTGGAAATCAGAAATTCAACCCAACCCACTCATGGTACCTGGCCAGGCTCTGTGAGGATGCCCACTCCACGACAGCCCTATGGGCACATTCCCTCCATGGTACCAAGCGGACCACATGGATGCCACTGAGTACAGCAGCTCGAGCCCAGCCTTCAGAGCCTTCATAGTTTTTTAGTTTCCTAATAACTGTATTGCCCCAAATGGCTTTAACTTTGAGGTTTTATGTAACTTTCCACTCATATTCCCCGCCTCCCCTCCTGCTTATTCTATTCTCTTTCCTCCTACAACACCTACAGATTGTATTATATCCTCTGATGTAAAAAGGCCCATTCTGCTTTCACTTGGAGCCGTATAATGACAACAAGAGGAAAAAAAAAAACAAAACCAACAGTGACAATTTTTATTTGGTCCTCCCCCGGCTGATGTTCTGGAAAAGGAATTTAAGCTCCTAACTTTGGACCTCACATACAGATGTTCTAGGTCTTGCTGCTTTCTTGGTTAGAAACTGTATTTTCTAAGTCCTTATTTAGGAACAACAGGTCAGGCTGCCTCCTGGTTATTTCAAGACCTGGCTCTAGTCCAGACATCTTTCTGATAAAAAAAACCCAAAACCTTTCTCCCATTTTTTATAATACCTGAGTTTTGAAAAGATGGATTTTGTTCTGGTCTGGAGGCACGCGGAGCTTAGGCTCGTGGGCTTTCTGCTGTCTATTAGGTAGTTTCATTGAATTTCTGTGGGAATTTAAATTTAATTCCTCCAAAACAAATAAAGATGCATTATCTGGCATGGTTTCTTCAGATGAAGCCAGAGCAGCAGGTACTGAGCACAGTGATGTGCAGAGGTGCCCTGAGGATGTGTTAACCCCAGCATTTCCCAAGCTGCTGTCTGTGAAGCTCAGCACCCAACCTGCACCCAGCACATAGCAGTCATGGTGTGTCATGGGGTATAGACCACACTGGTGGTTAATTATTCAGGACAACCACCCCAAAAAAACTCTAACCTGACTTTTTGCTTCCATCAGCCTGCCTGATGTTCATGTCACACCACGAGCATCCTAAATATTTGTCCTGAACATGACGCCTGCCACTATGTTCACACCACCATGTACCTGCTCTCCTCTTGGAGAAATAAAGCTGAGAGCTGTTTGATTTGGTCCGTAAGAGACAGTACCATCTTTTCCTCCATATCTGGAGAGTCCACCTGTTGATGGATTCAACTGATTCAATCTTTGGTGGTTCTGTTCAAGCTGTCTCCCTGAATGCACTCAGATATCTTCCATGGTTGAACACCCAGCCAGCCAGAAGTGGGCACTACTTTCAAAATGGCATCAGATGCTACTTTTCTTTCAGAATTTGAGGGAGATTTATTATTGTTCTTTGCATTCATACTAAGATGGGAATCCAGAGCTCTCTCTCCAAACTAGAGAAATATCTCTTGCTGTGACAACAGGACGAGAAGCTCTAAGTCTGTAGGTGTTCAGGTAACTTTCTTCTTTCTCCTTCTTTCACAGTCTTGTTTTATTTTTCAGCCAAGTCCATTCTGTGTGTATCTGTGCCTGTGAACAAAAGGATGTTATTCTTTGAGATTCATTTGAAATGCATTTCCATGGTCATTTATGAAAGCATAAAATTAGATTCAGTCCCAAAGCATGAGACACATCACCAAAAGATATATATATATGTATATGAATAGCTATTTGTGCATGTTTGTGCGTGTGTGTGCAGTCTTTTAAGGACTACACTCCCTTTTTTGGCTGGGCACATGAGGTTTCTTCCTGCAAAGGGCGAAGTTTTTTCCAGTCTCACACAAATCACCAGGACTGAGAGAACTGCAGCTCTGTCGTAACGCTGCCTGTAATTAATAAATCATCTAAAAGGCAGAGCATTAACGAGTCCACTTTGAGGTCCAACAGGAGACTTCCAAGTATAGAAGTCTTTAATTTTTATATATTTTTTTTAAAGTCCATTTTAACGTTTGCTCTCAGCTCCTGTATTTCTGTTGCTAGAATCTATGAGGAAGCTCAAGTTTTGTATATAGGAGCCCTCCTGTAGGTTTAGCAGGTAAGAGTGGGACCTGGGAACAGCTGCAGCATCACTGAGCTCCAGGATGGACATGTCCCCTTTCCTGAGCACAGGGAAGAATGGGTTTGGTGGCATTGCCATGGCTTTTGCCATGCTCTGTTGGAGCAGCCAGGCCAGTGAAAGCAGCATTTCAAATACCAGTTTTCTGTCTGTTTTTTAAGCCTCAGGTTGCAATAAGTAATTATGTCTCTGTGTGTAACACTCCTCAATCGAGCAAATAAATCCTGTCCACTTCTATCCAGTTTTACTAAGTAAAATTCAATCAGAAGATCATTTTCCAGAAAACCAACGTTTTCATCCTATGGATGGTCATCCACCTTGGTGACACCCTTTTTCAGCTGTCCTAGGTATTTCCTGATGTCTCATGCCTGCCTTCCTGACTACCAATACCTGTCTGACAGATAACTTTCCTGCCCTACACCCGAGCTCATTCAGAAATCCATGTTTCTTTATTCGAGATGCTGGGGTTCCTTGCCCTGAGCATTATCTTCCTGGGGCTGATGGCTCCTGTTTTCAGCTCTGCATGTCACTGTGTGCCCCCTGACTGCTCCTGCTTCTCCTGGGACTCAACTAGCACAGCGGTCCCACAGCTCCTTCCAGACTAGGATGTGCTTGAGAAAGTGGTAGGCACCTTTCTGCACCCTCACTGCTGTCCCAAGACACACAGCGACCTGGTGAATATCTCACCAAGCAGCTTCTGGGCTGCCTATTTCCCAGCAGATGAAGAATACAAATGCAGTCCCTTAGTCTCCAAGGGAAGCACATTTTTCAGTGACACTTTCAAGAGGACAGCCTGTCCTTCCTCTAAAGCCATCATAGCGTAACACCGCAATCTGCAGACAAACATTATGCAAATGTCTCTTTTATGGCTGTAGTCAGAAATGTGTCTTTTCTTGTGCTTCATTAGGACATTGGCATAAAACGTCATTGCAGCCTCTGAGATTTGCATTCTTTCCATCAGAGAGACAGGTTTGTTTTCTAGTTTACGGCTGGTTTCAGTTCTGTAGTTTTTAGAAGCCTGGTTTTGTTCCTTGCTACTCAGAGGACCCCACTGGTGGCCCAGTTCTCCACATCTAAGTATTTACCAGGCTGCTCTGTTTCCTTCTCAATAGTCCATAAGCCATCTACACCTCCAGTGAAGATGCATCTGGAAGAAAAATAATTGCAAAATAATTGCAAAGACTGAGTGGAGTCAACTCTAGGTTGGCCCTGGGTATTATGCCATCTTCAGACCCTTACTTTTGTCCCTGTGGTGGTCCCAGTTCACTTCTCCTTAGCTGGTCCAGGCTGTGTTCACAGGTTGCTCCAGATCACAAAGGTGCAGGAGTAAGAATGATGTTCCCAGCATCTGTTGGTCCGCGCTGGAGAGACCACAGCCGCTGGGAAAATGTTCATCTATTTCAAACATGCTTAGTACAAACATACTGCTCTCCATATAGCAATGAAAAAAGTAAAGTTTTCTTAAAAGTGAAGCTGCTTTGCCAAAAGTCCTTGAATTTTGGCCTAATGACCCTTGTATCCTGCTGTGTATTCCATGGATGCTGACAGAATCTGGATCTTTATGTGGCTTTCCCAGCAGTTCATTGCTTATGGACATGCTGTTATGTGGTGATTCTGCACATGTCCTGTGGCCACCTCTGTTCTCTGTGTGGATTTCATAGAGCTCTGCTCAGGCCCTGCCTGCTATTGAGCTACCTCACCCAGTCTGACCAGTCCAGACCAGTCACAGTTGTATGTGCTATGTCCCCATACTGCTCCAGTCTTTACTGTACTGGTCAACCTCTAGCTCCAGCTCATGATATCTCTTCCCTGAACCTTCATCCAAGGCATTTGTATCCCTAACCCATCACCGAGCAGAAGGGTGAGGACTTTCAAGCATGGAAGGTCTCACTTGGAAGAAACATGGCACCTCTCATGGTATTTTACTCTGTGAGTAATTCTGTCCCATTCCAGGACAGGAAAGAAGAATAACAGCAATAAATTGACTTTTCAGCAATTTGTAAGAAGAAATTGGCAATTCCTCTTCATTTGCCTCTCCCCTCTACTCACTGTGTGCAGCTTCTAATGCGTTAAGGTAGGGAAGCCGACCCCAGCAGCAAGGCTGGCCCTAGCATGGCTGTGCATGCATCCCAAAGGATGATGCTGGGGTGGGAGAGCCCCACCGTGTGCTCCCAAGAGGATGGGAACAGGCACCAGAGAGCAGATCCAATCATGGGTTGACTCACATGATCTGGGCGATGCTTCTCTATCCTCTGGTGCAATGAACCAGTAATGCCATTTCCTTGAAATATGAAAAGAGGAGGTGATACACAGGTAAATATAGTGCCTGTATAGTAATGTATAAGTAAATATAGTGCTAACTTGGAAGGAAAGCACTGGAGGAATACTAAAAGTGAGTTGTTTGGTTTAACAGAGTACAAGCTGTACCTGAGTTCATTACTCTGCCAGAATATATGCTGCTTGAGGGCATTTTGATAATTATTTGTGTCATTTATTTATAGCCACTCGAAACGAGACTGGGTTTGATACATATTTTGTAGAGAGACACTCGCAGTATGGTATTTGTGTAGGAAGCTGCAGTGGTGTTCTAATTGTGAAATGGAAATGATCATATGAGCCTCGTCTGTTCTTTAATCCTGAACATTGATAATCACCATTCTATTGAGAAGCATTTTAACATGTTCCTGCAAACTCTGCTGAAAACAAACACAGGAAATTTTACCCTTGAAAATGTTTTGCAAAAAACAGTGAATGAACCTCAACACACTAAATCAACGTTGGGTTTTTTTTGCATCCTTGGCAGCAAGTGCCTTACTCGAATTTCTATTAAGTTCTGGAAAGGCTGTTTTGTGTCAAGAAAGAAGAAGTCAGCCTCTTGGATGTTCTTTAACAGATGCTGCCCTTCTAATTAAAAGCCCAAATAGTAGCAAGCCCTCACTAAACTTGTGGTTTTCAAGGGATTCCTTCTGTACAAATTTGGTAATTAATAATTTGAAAAAGAAAAAAAACAAACCAAACCCAAACGAACAACGCAAAACCCTAAAAACAGATGCAGACCAAAAATTTAGCTGAAAATGGACAATCTCCCCAGGCCATGGGTGTTGGACTGGGGCCAGAGGAACTGCGGCAATGCTGGGAGGGCTGGAACCCCTCTGCTGGGAGAGTTGGGGGGGTTCAGCCTGGAGAAGAGGAGGCTCTGGGGAGACCTTCTGGTGGCCTTTCAGTGCTTTAAGGGGCCTGTCAGAAAGATGGGGACAGACTTTTGAGGAGGGCCCATTGGGACAGGACAAGGGGTGATGGTTTGAAACTAAAAGAGGGAGATTTAGGCTGGAGAGGAGGAGAAATTGTTGATGCTGAGGGTGGCAAGACCCTGGCCCAGGTTGCTCAGAGAGGTGGTGGCTGCCCCATCCCTGGCACCATTGCAGGTGAGGTTGGATGGGGCTCTGAGTGACCTGCTCTGCTTGTGGATGTTCCTTCTCAGTGCAGGGGGATAGCACTAGACCTTGAATCAAACCACTCTATGATTCTATGATTCCATTATTCTATTCCATGACTCTCTGTTTCTATGAATCTATGCTTCCATGGTAGGCAGCTTGCCCGGGAGGTTACCAAATCCTGCTCCTGCAGTGGTTTCTCTGTAGACTCTCCAAGTCCAGCACATGGAGAACACTTCCCAACAGCTCCAGCTTGCAAAGCCATTTCCAGTATAGGGTGCTGGAGAGGCTGGAGGATGGGTATGGAAATTAACAGTATTGGCTCAGGCGTCCTCGCCCACAGATCCTGGATCAGCAGAGGATATTGGTACAGGGAATTAGGGCTACTAGAGCTTCTGAATCCAAGCCACATGTCAGGACCAGAATTGCATTTCCCAGGTGTTTGAGGCAGTGTGGAAGGCAGCTGGAGCTGCTGAGAAAGTCTGCACCTTTTCTTTAAAAACACCCATTATTTTCTGTTCTATTTTGGCTAATGGAAGCTATTCCTTCAGGGCAGGACTGACAGAACAGGAGGGGATGCATTGGCCAGCAGTGCCAGGCTGTGTATCTTTGTACGTGTGTGGGAGTGTGCTGGGAAAGCACCAAAAGCCTTTGATATTCAGGTTTCATCATGGGTAACACATCCACAAGTGGGACACGGGAACCTGTTGGGGTTCACATACAAATCTCCCAAAGCCTACAGGAGACTGCAGATGAGTCCCCCCCAGGAGCTGTGGGTGCACAGTCCACAGCAGCCAGCCTCAGACCATCACTCTTGGCTGGGGTACCGCTGCTGGGGTACAACCACACCCCACTGCTCTGTTTTCACTGGGAGAGGCCAGGCAGTAGGAGTCTTCTCCTCCATCACCTCCCACACGCATCCAGGCTGGTGCACCATGGGGTGGCAGGGTCCATGCTGGCACAGTGGCAGTGGGTCTGGCTCCTCCGGCTGTGCTGCTCCGGGGCTTGAGGGCATGCTGGTATTGCCTGTCAGGGAGATTGGTGGGATCTGAGCTGCCAAACTTCCCGAGTCATTTACAAAGCACTGTTTGCCCACCCCTGCTCGGCGGTGATGAATGGAGTTATTATATCTGCACAATCTTATCCTGCCCCCCAGCAAAACTCGGTGGTGAATTGAATGTTGCTGGGGAAGGCTAGCAAAGCATATGGAGCAGTGATCACATTTGTCTTGCAGGGAGAGGAAGAATTGAGGGCTGCAATAAGCAGCATTAAATCGCCAAGCGTGCTGGATTACAGCTCGGCAGCTCCCTGCTTGCTGTGGGTTTCCATCGTCTTCCCATCATCTTGGGCATCCTGGAGACCAGCAGGGGTCACTGGGTCTCTCCACCCATCTTCTCTCACACCTCTTGTGCATCTCTGTTCAGAAAATTGGCTTGGGTGATCCTGGTCTGCAGTGGAGTCACCTCATCTGACAGGAAGCATGCTTTCCTGCTTGGGTTGAGCAGTGGACACAGGACTCTTTTCTCTCCACCCCACCACTTCCCTGCTCTGGGAGTGCTGTCTCCTCAGGAAAGACAAAGGGTATGAGCACCAGGTGGAAATGACCTTTCCTGCATGCACAGTATAGCACTCAACCACATGCTGACCAGATGGGGCTAATTAATGAGTATGAATTAGTTAATACTACTAAAGCACTTGGAAACTATTAATCATCCCTTGCTGAACCCTTACACCCAGTATTCCCTCTGCAGCTGCAGTCAGGATGGACAGTTCTAGGGCAGAGGAGTCACCCCCAGTCAGCATGAGGGTGCAAGTCTGGAGAAGGGCTTGCAGAAACTCGTCTGGACCCTGAAACTGATGGTGCTTGAACTCCTGTGCTCCTCCAGTGTCCCTGTGAGTGGATAGCACTGTGGTGCGTGTGGTGGTCGGGGCGGTGTGCACGGGCAGGACCTCAACTGAGGTTGTGTGTTTGTGGACAGGGGACTGTTCAGCAGGGGGTGAGCTGCTTGTCAGAGGAGCAATCAGAGGCACTGATCCTCTCCAGGCGACCGCAGCAGCGCAGTGCTCTGGGCGCTGAGTACCGGGGCACGCCGGTGTCGAGATGATAACCAAGCGGGTGGGACCATTTTGGGGAGCGTGGGTGCTAAAGGGTGGATGCTCTCGCTGGAAAGCAGCACGCGTGCTCTGCATCGAACCCTGCAGACACCCCGAGAGAGCCGCGGGGGTAGCTCAGGGGTACGGATGCGAGCACAGCCCCCGCAATCGGGGCGCGCACCCGTGCCGGGGCCAGAGGAGAGCGGCGGCAACGGGGTGATTTGATTTATGGCTCCCAGGGGCTGAGTTGGGTGGGTTGAGCCTCCTCCTCCCTGGCGTGGGCTGTGGGAACCGCAGGCCTTCCCGTCCGTCTGTCCGTCCATCCGCGGAGGCGGTGAGCGGCAGCAGCTCGGTGGGATGCTCCGCGGAGCAAGGCTCGGGGCTCTGCCGAATCCCGGCGGAGGGCGAGTGTGGGAAGAACTGCTGGGAAAGTCACAGTCTCGTCCCCTCGGAGCCCCGAGCAGCTAAAGCACGAACCCCCCTCTGCCTCCCTCCCCTCTGCAAGGCCAGAGCAGAGTTTAACTCCGTGTGTGCTGGGATGGGTGGTGCGGGACCTCTGCCCCTGCAAGGGACACTGTGGTCCCTCGCCCCACAGGAGCATCCTCACAGCCATACCACCAGCATCAGCTTTCTCCACTCATTAAACCTTCTGAGCGCCTGGACGGCAAGTCCCGGAGAGGGGGTGGAAAAGGCCCTTTGCTACTGCGTCGAGGTGGGATCAGAGGCTGGAAAATGAACAAGGCAGTTGCTCATCGTGTCAAAGCACCACAGGCCCCCGTTCCTCTCCCGGCAGTGCAAGGGCGGTGCAGACTGACAGCCCTGCCAAGGCGCTGTCACAGATTTCCTCTGCAGTATTAGAGGAACGGGGAGAGATCTCGGAGAATTTGCATTAAAAATGGTCACGTTGGCATTTGCTTCTTGCTGAACATTTCTGCTCTTCAAAGAACCACGTATTTTCACAGGAAAAAGGAAAGTAAGGAGCAGACTGTCCCAGGTATCAGGCCGATGCTTTTGTCCTGAGCAATTTTCATCTTAAGAATAAAAGAACTGCATAAAGGAAAATACTGCTGAGCACACTTGGTTTGCAATTTTCCAGCCTTTAAAGCCTGGTCCCATCACTTTCCTCCCAGCGCGGCTTGTTCTCTGGCCCCCGAGGACACTGTTTCCTTGCCAGATACTAATTTTCAAACCTCAGCTCTTTCAGCCCGTTCCAATAAACATCACAAGAATGTTTCTAAATAGGGAATGTGCAATTTTTTTATTTTTTTTTTTTGTTCTTCTTAAGCCTTAAGAAGGAAGGCAAGATTTTGCAAAATGTTATAAAGGATTATTGAGCAGTGAGGCACCATTTGTCTAAGTGGTGGAGGTTTGGGGAGGTAATGAAGGGTTAAACCTATTGAATCTGGATAGGTGACCCTGGCTGAGGCTGTAAAAGTCAAGGATTGTTGCCCTGGCAGTGGGGGTGAAATTGGGATGGTGGGTACTGAGCCCGCACTGCCTGGTACTTTGCAAGGATGGGCACTTGTTGGGATGCTGAAGATTGGCTCTAAACACGGACATTACGATCATTTCTTTTCAGGCAATCTTCTTGCTCTTCCACCATCATTCCACCATCCTTGGTAAAACAGGGCTGAGCCAAGATGATGGCTTTAGGCACTGAGAGCAGGAGATCCTCTGTGACTGCATGAAGAATGCAGGCTGCTTCTGCTAAGCTGCCAGGCTTATTGGTGATTATTTTAATTAAGTGGAGCTTATAAATGGCTCTGTAAACAAAGAAGCTGCTGGAAAGCTCACTGCCTCCTAGCTGCACCATGCCAGGCAGTTTTGGGTTTGATGAGATGACTGGCTGTGGCATTGCCTGCTTCATCGGCCGCATCTCAGCGGCTCCAGGATGGCCCACCAGCAATCCTGGCACCGGTTTGGATGCTATGGCAGCTCTGTGAGTGAGAAAATTGCCAAGAAGATCCAGTAAATAGTTGAACATCCATCCCAGAAAGAAACCATAGACAAAGAAACCCTTGAGCAGAAGGTGCTGCAAAAGCATAGTCCTTTACCTTCTTGACGGGGAGATTGAGAGCTGAGGTGGTTACGGTGTGTAAGTGCCCTGATGTCTGCAAGGCAAAGACAGGTAAATTAATTGTACAAGATAGATACTTTCCTGGGTCCTGTGCTTTAGCCAGCTATAAATGACCAGCTTGTTTCCAGAGTGTGGAAATTCAGGTTCTACTCTATGATCTGATGAGATTTCCTGGCTTGACATGTGTCCTCTGAACCCACAGAAATGATGGGAAGGGAGAAGTGCTAATTTACAGATAACACCTGCACGGAGGGCTACAATACCTGCCAAATCTTCTGCAATGCAATGTGTAATGCAACGAATGATCCAATGCACTTGCATACCTAATAAATGTGCAGCTACCCCTAGGCTGTCTTAATAAAATAATATGAATTTAATGTAAAAATGAAGCAGAGAGATGCGGGCATTTTGATCATTAATATATCTGCCTGTTCTGGCTTATTCCAGACCCTGGAAAGCATTCCTGCTCCTAACTTCCCATTACAATGTTGAACCTCATTTAACTTACTCAGGATTCCTTTTCCTTTCCTTTCCTTTCCTTTCCTTTCCTTTCCTTTCCTTTCCTTTCCTTTCCTTTCCTTTCCTTTCCTT
>JANHFX010019590.1:109907-129878 GCA_027560015.1 Chloroceryle amazona
CCCTGGCAATTGTCTATTTGCAATTTCAGTCAGCCAGCGCCTGCCACACACAGACACATCCCCTTAACTCCCTTTCCTGGATGTAATTTCTTAGATTTTTTTTTTTGTGAAATCCATCTGCGTGGATCCCAGCACATACAAATCCAATGACACTATTATAATCAGGCTTAAATGCTGCAGCAGCCCGCTACCATTTAAGCTAATAGCTCCCAGCAGGCAAAGGTTGTTATCCTTTATGGACCAGCCCTCTGGGGAGCCACATGGAACAGCTTGTAACAACGGGTTATGCATTTGGAAGTTGCCAAACTTTACTTACTGCCTCAGAGGGCCTTTGGATTTGGTGATTTTTGGTTTAAATTTAATGTAATTTTATGTATTTTATTTTTTTTTATACTCTAGCAGCACAGCAAAGGTTTCAGAGCCTTGGTGTGCCTGTGTAATAGGGACTTTTGGCTTAGTAATTGCTTTCTCAAATTACCTGGATTATTGGTCCAGAGGAGTGAACCAGAGGGACATCCAGCCTGAGAAATCCCAGCAAGTCCTGGGGAAAATTCCAGGTGGGGATTTGAGGCAAAATCATTGGGAAATGCCAAAGGTTTGCTAACACGTTTGCAAAAGGAGATGTTTTTGTTTAAAAGAGTTGATATTTATTAGGCATGCCAGTAGAATAAAAACAAGCACAGATGGAGAATAAATCTTCCTGAACAGCCAGTGCAGTACTCCTTGATCATTCAATAAACATCATATTTTAGCACCTTTAGTCCTTCCCAGGCAGCTCTGTACCTGTTACGAGGGGGGCTCGCTGAAGATAAGATTAGTTGCCAGCTCCTGTTCAGCTGCTGCCTTTTCCATTTACTTTTAATTTTTCCAGGCTGCCTCTCTGACACCGAGATTTTCTCACATCAGTCTCTGCTAAAAGGGCAAGCTAGTAACTGGTAGAGGTATTTTGAATGAAAAGAAAATACTTCTTTATATCATCAGGATTCTTGCCCGTGAACACCTCAGAGACTGTCAGAAACAGGTATTTCCCGTTACAGTTATCATGTACAACACGTCAAATGCAAGAGCTGATCAGTACAACAACGGGTACCTGCTTTAAACTAACAGATGCAAACATGGGTGGCATGTGGGTTGTTCATTTGTGGAGCCCTGAGCATATCTGAGCACATCACTTGGACAGCTCGGGTGCAGGTGTCTTTCCATGTATGTCCTGGACACTCAGATACATCACATCAGCTACCTCTGATTGAGGAAAAGCTCTGGTAGCTACGGTTGGAAGCCCAAAGAGGATTTGAAATCTGGCTGTGGCTCAGTATGTAAGCCCAGCTATTGAAGCCTACTTTTACTCAGTCTCTTTCCAGAGCTGAGCAGGGAAAGGAAAGAAAATAGGACATTTTAACCAAAATCCTTCCTGAGTACAGACTAATGCAGGACAGAGAAGAAGAAATCTAAGCATTTCACCTCTAAAAGCTAGTCTTGAAGCCATGGATTTGTTGGCGTTTGATTTTACTGATGGGAGCGTACAAGGAGCCATGCAAAGCTCCCTCAGGAGCCAGGAGAAGCATCCAAAAATCCTGTGCCCTTCACTGAACGATCCTGTCCTCTTTCAAATCCCCCTTCTGCTTTGTGTTTTTGTTAGAAAGCAAGCACTGGCCATGCAGCAGATGTTCCTGTCACCTGGATGCTCCAAGGGTCCCCTTCTCAAGGACCTCAAGGAGCAGAGGGCTCTGGGCTCAGCTGCTCACAATGGCTAGAGGACAGCTATAGTGATGAGCTGTCTGGGTGCCTGAGATGGACATGTTTGGTGACACTGGGGTCAAAGACAGAGCCTCTTGCAGTCAGCTGGCAGCATCCACCCTTACTCAAGCAGAGGTTTGTGTGTTTGGAAGGGATGCAGCTCCAAGTGCATGCATTAGGTAGCCTCCAGAGGCAGTCTTGGTAAGAAGGAGTCCTGGGGTGCATTAAGAACACTGTGGCCAGCAGATCAAGGGGAGTTCTCACCCCTTTCTACTCTGTCCCAGTGAGGAAACCTCTGGAGTACTGGGTCCAGTTCTGGGCTCCTCAGTTCAAGAGAGACAAGGAACTACTGGAAAGAGGCCAGAAAAGGCTACAAAGATGCTGGGGGCCTGGAGCATCTCTGTGCCCAGGAAAGGCTGAGAGCCCTGGGGCTGTTTAGCTGGAGAAGAGAAGATTGAGAGGGGATCTGATCAATGCTGATCAATAGCTAAAGGGTCCCCAGGAGGCCAGAGGATGGGGCCAGACTCTTCTCAGTAGTGCTCACGGACAGGACAAGGGGCAATGGGCACAAACTGGAACCCAGGAGGTTCCATCTGAACAGGAGGAGAAAATTCTTTACTGTGAGG
Organism: Chloroceryle amazona; assembly: GCA_027560015.1. Lineage (NCBI taxonomy): Eukaryota > Metazoa > Chordata > Aves > Coraciiformes > Cerylidae > Chloroceryle > Chloroceryle amazona. Next base: position 112,271 of record JANHFX010019590.1, read on the forward strand.
GTGGCAGAGCCTGTCCCAGGCTGCCCAGAGAGGTTGTGGAGTCTCCTTCTCTGAAGAGATTCCAAATCCACCTGGGCAATCTGATCCTGGGCCCCCTGCTCTGGGTGACCCTGCTGGATGGAGAAGGGGGGTGGCACCAGAGCATCTCCAGAGGACCCTTCCAACCCCCACCATGCTGCGATTCTGTGAGTCACACTAACCCCACTTCAGAGGACAAATGTGATTGATAAAGATGAGATCGCTGAGCACTGGAAGCATATTGCTTTGGTGGGTTTGAGGTGCTCTGCACAGCCTCAGCTATTCCAGGAACAGCTGATCTCTAGCGAGGGTGGCTGGTCCCCGCAATCTTGTTGCTGTGCTCCCCAGTGAACAGCTGCTGCTTAACAAGGATTAGAGCCCTTGTAGTTACTACACAGAAAACCCCAGCATTAAAAAACAAAACCAAACAGCACAATATGCAGGTTGCAAATCAGTTGACAGCAAGGTGGGACACATCCCAGTTAGGCTGTTCTGCAAAGCTTTAACGCAGCCCCCGTGTGAGTGCCCCACGCCGCAGCCTCTGCTTACCAACACACAGCACTGCTGTCAGGCACTGCCTGACCCTGTGCTGGGATGAATGGCACCCACTTAACGAACCATTTCTCAATATCTCACTTGAGCTTTATTGTTTGGTATGGTCCCTTGTCTTCTGTGCTGCTCGCTATACAAATCTTCTGCTGGGGACAGAATTATTCATCTCCTTGGCCTAGATAACATTAATGGGACGCAAACTAATGGACTGATTTTTCACAACACTCTCTGAGATGAATGGGCTTCTTAATCCTCATTTTATCAGTGAAGAGTTGAAGCAGAGAAGCATTTAAGGTCCAAAGATTCCTCTCTATGTGGTTGTGCAATCTGGGACTCCGAGAACCTGCTTTAGGTGGTGCTTAGTATTCATTGGATGGATTACCCAGCATCAGATGAGCTAATTCCCCTACTTGCAGTTGCAGCTGTGGGATGTGAGATCTCCAGGCCTGTCTTTGGAGCATCTCAGAGGAGCCTGCAGCTGGTGCCAGTGGCTTCTGCATGACCTCTGGACATCACTGCCACCTTCCCCACCAATAACCAGGGAAGAGCCCACCTCTGAGATCAGGAGAGGATGGAGGAGCAGAATAGTCCCTAGTTATAGATTGCAATTGCTGCTGGTGGTTTGTGTCCCTCTGCCCCAGGATCCATGTACATGGGCTGCTCAGCAACAGATCTCAGTCACCCAGTGGGGATCTAGCTGTGGAGCTGTGTTTGTCACAGCAATGGGAAAACATTCATCACAGGAAGAGGAGAACAGCACTGGTGGCTTCTTCCCCCGTAGCATGGATTTTGTTGTACCGTGGTAAGGTGCCTGCTTGGTCCTAAAAGGAAGCAGATGTAGGTCTACAAATATTGCCATGTTCCTGGGTGGTGTTTAATGACTGGTGTATGATTTTCCCACAGGGACCAGTGAAGCTTTGGCATCTGATGGGGTTAAACACCACCTCTGAGAACTGGCTGTCTACTGTGTGCCCCAGCAGATCTTCCAGTAAACCAATGGTGATCTACAGGATGCTGGACCTGGACCGGCTGAACCAGAGCATCTGTCTCCTGCAACTGTCTCTGCTCCTCTACTTGTCTGGAAATCCCCGGGGTGCTGAAAACTCTTCTGGGGGTCCTTTTCCCCTAAAAGCCACTTGCCAAGGTACTGTCATTTACCTGGTCCTACATGTAAATGAATGCATTGGTCACTTGCACCCTGTCATCTGTCTACCTGCAGTGTTGGATCTCTTTGCCCCCAGCATTTCTACTTCAAAGGCCCCGGTTCTAAACCTCTAGTGGCCTTAGTTTTCTAAGGCCAGAGGCTCCTCTTCTCCATATGCATGCATACTTTCTCTTTCTATCCATCCTGCTCCAACTTTGTCTCCCAAATCACAGGTGAGCTATCCTTTTCTTATCAGCTGCTTATCCCAACAGCTACAGTCAAAGGCAAATAGTGTCAGAGACTCCAGAGGATGAATTAGGACAGGATAAAATGCACATCTCCTCACTGTACATCACAGCTCCCTGAATTAGCCTGGGAGGCAGGGGAGGTATTTTCAAAAACTCTAACCCTTCAGTCCTCCTGCTTCAGCTCTTTTCAAAACACATGCTTTGGACCCTTCTCTGCAACCACTCTGTGCACACACAGACCCATTTCTTCATCGGTGCCTTGTCATATAATGCTCTGCAAACCAACCTCATTCACTTCTGTGCCCACCTAAACTCCGTTTGTTTATTTTCACCAAATGCCCTTTGTTCTCGGCTGCTCTGGGAAGGGAAATAGTGAATAATGCTTATATATGTAACGCCATGCTTTGCATATCACCCTTCAGTCCCTTGCTCCTAACATGGTCCCTTTGGTGACTCGTCTGTGAGCTGAACTCATGTCTTCTCTGAACTGTCTTCCAGGATCCTGGAAGGTTTTTTCCTCCCTTCCTGGGAGATTACAACTAATTCAGTGCCCATCCATGCATGCAAAAACTTAAATAATAAATCATCTCTCCCTGGCAGCAAACACCCAGGCACACCAACGCAAAGCCTCACTTCTTTCTGGCAAAGTGGGGCTCTCTCTGTGTCAGTCTGTGACAGCTTTACCCTTACTGATGTGAAATTACTGGGAATTGTGGACTGCGGGTGCTTCCCATCTGCCTGCACCAACCCCCACCACGTCCCTGCTTGTTTTGGCTCTGCTCAGAAGGAAACGATTGCTTTGGGATGCTCCAAATGATGAGGAGGGGGAGAAGTGAAGCACAGAAGAGTGGATGTGGGATGAGGGTTGAAGGGAAGACACGGCGAGGAAATGGCAGTAGAGAACAAAATATGGGGTGCGGGAAGCTGAAAGAGTTGCTGTGTGACCCACGTGCATAGAGCCAGTGTGCTAAATTCTCTCCTACAGCAACGCAAAAGGTTTTTATCCTTTAACTAACACAGCGGTGAGAGGTTTATTCAAGTAGAAAATTTTTAATTGCATTCTCTTGTAGTCAAATATTAATGGAAGGACCTTGTACAAATAAAAGTGAATAATGCAACAGCTTAGCTGACAACATTGTTTCACATTCATTGCAGATTGTGAACCTTCATTAAAATGGATTATTTTTGCTTTGGAGATTTAGCCAGCAACATGACTTTCCCCTCTCACTGGCCCTGTTATGCCTGAGCCCACAGAGAGCTCGGTCCAAGGAGGAGCTTGCAAAATTAATTCCGAAATAAGAGGCTGAAACTTCCAAGACGTGAATTCTTCTCATCCCCTTGGCTCAGAGGAGAGCTCAGCATGGAAATCATCAGGCAGTGAGTTTAAGCAGCCCCCTATGATGGAGGAGAGCTCAGAGGAGATGGGCATGGCAATGTGCTTGGGATGTGCAGGGAAGAATATCGGCAGTGATCCATTATAAAGAAAACCGAGCTTACCCTAACACCAAGGGGAAGAGTGGGTGGCTTTTGCTTTAGGTCAACAGCTCTACCGGTTGGGTGGATCAGCTGGTCTTTCTGATCCAGCATGGGGTCAGGAAAACACAGGACAACACACATCTAAGTGGCTCAGCCCAGCACAGAGCAACCAGCACAATACACTTTGAAGAGAGCAATGGGCTGGTGCTGGCTTCAAGCCATGTGCCCCTTCCTAGTGAGTGGGGACAGTGAGCACAGGGAGACCAGTGATAGGTACTGGGTCAGTGATGGGTTTCCCTCCCCAAACCACCTCAGCTTATCTCAAGACCCTGAGCAGGGTCGCACGGGACCATGCTGATGGTCCCCTGCAGATGCCCTGTTGTCAGCCCCAAGATGCTGAAGATCACCCTCTGCCCTTCTTGTAGATATCTGAAAGCATTCTTAGGGCAGGGTGGTCAGTCCCATCCCCTGTTCCCATGCCTCCACAAGGGTGTGCCTCACTTCCAGCTCTCCATGCTGCCCTGCTTGTGATTTCCTGAAGCTTCAGTGCCTCCATGAATGCAACAACCGTTCTCCCCAACCAGCTTTGTGTCCCTTCCCCAGGACGAGCTGCACAGCTCCACATCTGTCACTGCTGAATGACCCCGGGCACCTCCAGCAAGAAGACCAAAGCTCATCTGGAGGAGGGGATCCAAGACCCACATTTGCTGTTTACAGCCACTTCAGTATTTTGGTCCAAGCAATGGGGACAGCCCCACATGGGAAACATATGGCAGGAGCTGCAGTGCAGCTCTGACACTCCAGAGCATCCCTTTTCTACCAAGGAATGACAGGCTACTCCACAGGGAAACAACACAGGTGCCCAGGTGGTCAGGATCGCAGCGTCACAGCGTTTGTGGTTACAAATGAAGTCAAACTAATTTTCCCCCAAATTTCTCATCTCTCTCTGCATATTGCTGGGATGGAAGGTTAAAGCTGTTTCAGAGCGCTCACTGCGAATCTCTCTGGCTGCACATTTTCATTCTGCCTAACCCAGGATTAATTGGGTTTGTTGTTGCGGCTGTGGGAAAGCTCAGATGTCCCCCCACTATGTTTTTCTTACTCTCAAGTTTCTTCTCCACTCTAATTCCTCACTTACATTTTGAACAGCAATTCCTTGTTATTTTTAGTCCTAAAACATTACAAACAGAGAGGAAACAAGACACCTACGAAGTTGCCCCTGTGCAAAACTATGAATGATTCAAAAGCGCTGTCGCAGTTGCCAGCCTCTCCTTTTCTAAAAAGCTTTGTAATATTAACAGGATGGGGTTGGTTTGCTCCCGAGTGGTGCGAAACATCTGAGAGAAATTAATTGTTGAACCCTGAATTTACCCTCACTGAACTGAAGAGAAAAGCCCCGAGATTGGTGTGTGATAAGGAAAACCCACCCTATACCCCGTGCTCTGCTTCCAAAGGGTCCTCCTGTGCTCCTGCCTCAGTTTCCCCCTCCCCCCAGCATTGCCTTGGGGCTTGGAAAAGCAGAAACATTTGCCCCAAGGGACCCCTGTGTCTTCTGATGATCACCCTAGCATCTTCAAGGGTCAGATCAGTGAGTTTGCTGCTGGTGACTCAGAGCAGAGGTGTTCGGCTTCCCGTGTGCGTCTAAATCAGCACGGGGACTCTTACACGGAGGAGCCTCCGAAGAGCTGTTCTGGGGGATTTATATTTGTACAATGGCCTCGCTGTAGAGTGAGACAAGCTACTGACATGGCAGTACTTACAGTCTATAAAACAGCAATTATGCTTGTTATTAGATCATCCCATTTACAGCCTGAATCCTTTGCCTATGGTGCATGCAAAGCAACCCAGTGACTCTCCGAATGCTGGGCTAATCTGTACTAATCCATTATGTAAATCACCAGGACAATAACCAGAGACAAATGTTGAATGTCTTAGAAGCACTCGGGCTTCCTTAACGAAATTTGACCCACAAAAATTACGGTTTGGTCTGCAGATTGCTGGGAGGACTGTGTGTGGGAAGAACGTCTGCACTTGATTTGTGAACACAGTTTGAACCCCTGGGACACCTCCTAATCTCAGCCTTTTCATGGGGCTGCTGCTGAATTGGTCCCTGTGCATAGAGCAAAGTGCCTGGACTCTTTGAAACAGGACCCTTGTCACCGTGCAAGGTCATTTTGAAGCAGCTGTGGTTGCCTTGAAGCCACACTCTACGCAGAGTCCTTCCAAAATGTGGTCTTTGTGACCAAGACCTTAGGGAAATCTCAGAGAGAATAAAACTTGACTAGTATGTTTGTAGGTCACGAGAGAATGTGTGTATTTTTCTTACTTAAAGGCACTCACGACGTCTCTGTGTAGCAGCACCAAATGTAGCAGTGAACGAGATTCTGAAAGGCAGGGGATTGGAACAAGACTCCTGACCACAGGAAGAGTGGGTCTGGTGGTCTGTGATGCAGGGTCCTGCCTGTGCGTCCATCCTGCCCCTGGACACAGCACATCTGGCTCAGATGCCTCTGAGGGTGACTCTGAGGGTGTCACTAAAGGAGCCTACTTGCACTGACTCTTGCTCCTTGTTTCAGCTCTTAATAGGAGTATGGATATTTCTTATTGATCCTTTATTATTGATTCCTTACCCCAGAACTCCTTGTTACAGATATTGAAGAGATAACTACGGGAGGACACTCTCTTCTCTGCCACGAGGTTTGGCCACGATCCACGAAGATCCAAAAAGGTTTTACAACTTGTTCTCCTATTGCAGCAGGGAGAAGCAAAACCACAAGGGGATGCCAGATAGATTCTTGTCTCTGCCTGGATTTCTGCTCTTTGGGAGAGAATCTAGGCTGTGGCAATGAATATTTTAAAATGTGGGGCTTAGGTATCTCAATGGCAACATGCTTCAGCAACACGCTTCACAGCAAATACAGCTATGGCTGCGTGTCTCTGCTCTTAACCGTCTATCGGCGTTTCCAAGCTCTGCGAGCAGAGCTGCTAGACTTTGCATGATCTGCAAGATATAGACGGGCTCTTCCTCCCCCCCCTCCCCGACCACACCACCATCCTTTTATTCAAATCAACCTTAGGATAATTACATGCAAAAATCCTGTGCTACTGCAATGTTGATATTGCACATTTAGAAATCATTGCAGAGGGGATGCATGTAGGCAGAGCCATAAGGACGGTGGCAGCTGGCTGCCAGGCTGGCACCGAGCGATTCGTCGCCAGTCACAGTGGAGCCTCGGCGGGTCCAGACGCTTCCCACAGTCTCACACTTCGCTCGGAACACCAAATTTGCTTCCGTGTTTGAGGTACCCGCATGTGCTGAGCCCCTCCACGCATCGGAGAGGAGAAGCATCCGCGAGCGGCTCAGCAGAAGTGCTGGGAGTTATTTTAAGCAAACTCATTTGACTTTGCTCTGGAGCAGATGAGAAGTGCTTGGGCAGCCAGCAGCAGGGGCTGGGATGGTGTTCAGGACCCAGCCACCCGCACCCTGCAGTCCAGCCGTAGGGGTCTGGCTGTGCTGGCAGCCTCCAAGCTGCAGGGCTGGCCAGCTCATGTTTGCTTGCAGGTGGGCTGTGCAGGATTGGCATTACTGAAATGGAGGGGTCTAGACCCCGGTAAAAAAAGCCCTTGTCACCCATGGTGTTTGCATGGAAGCACACAAACAAGAGACTGTGTCTCCTGGAGCTGTAGCTGGAAGCCAGGGCATCTCTGACAGTTCCAGACACACTTGCGAGAGCACTTGCATGGAGCACAGGAGCACTGCTGGCCATCAGGAGAGCCCAGACCCCTGCTCACAGAGGGGACACTGACATTTAGGTGCCTGTGAGCACCTATCACAGGCTGGGAACCAACAGAGGTAAGGACAGCTTTCTTAAGCTGTGCCAGTGTCCACTTCTCCTTATCCTCGTGCCACTAGTGTGCACATCCCTCTGAATGGACACATTTATGCTTGGTGGGTTACGGGTGGGCAAGATCACCTGCAGCCCCACTTCGGGCTCCACACAGGGTGGTCTGACAGAAATACAGCCAGGCTGACCTTCGTGGGGAAGCAGAGGAAGGATGGATTGTGGTGGATTTGAGAGAAGAACCCCGGGGGGTAGGCTGGGGGGATGCAGGAGAGCAACTTGCAAAAACACAGAACATTTTCATAGGGAGAAGCAGCTCCACTATTTACGCCGCTCATCAAAAAGCAACAGAGATGTAGGAAACCCGCTGTGCCATAGAAGTGGTAATGGGCCAGCCTCCAGTCCCTACCTTCAGCTTTCCTGCTGGGCTGAGGCTGCTCCCCTTCTGCACAGCTAAGGGTCTGTTGTTGTCATCATATCTGGGTTTGATTTCGCTAGTAAAAGCAATTTTCAAATTTTCAAATAGTTCTCTGAAAAACAACAACAAAAAAAACCCAAACAACAACCCCCCCCAAAACAACAATAACAAAAAAAAACAGAAGGGAACAAAACATGAAGACCTCTTAGAAGTAATGCTGGAGGCTTTGTAGTTTTGCACAAAAACAGGGTTTCCTCAAAGACACCCCATGAAATAAAGAAGCAGCCTAGAACTCAGTTTTAAATCTGTACGTGGTTTCTTGAAGAATTTTGTGCCCAAATCACTTTTATTATTTTTGAAAAGGAAACCTGTAATGTGTTGGGTTTTGTTTGCTTTTTTTTCCTCACAAAAGGAACAAAAGATGCAAAGGAAATCATCGTGGGTTATCCTCCCAAATTCCTGGAAATAAGTGTTTGCCATCTGCTGTCTGGTTCTGCAGTATCTTCCACCAGGAACACAGGAAGATTTTCCCAGGACATCTCCATGGACCCAGCTCCATGCAGCCTGCAGTCAATCCAGGTTGTCCTGTCTGTGGGTGATGAAATGATGAGGAAGCCCCCAGAATAGACATTCAGACCCAGGGGGTTGCTCTATTTAACTGCAGTAACTTCACCTCAACTCCTTCCCCTCCGCTGGGATTTTTTCCTGTGGTACTGGCTTTGTTTTCTTGCTTGTGCCTTAATCAAAATCATGTGAAATTATTTTCAAACAAATCCAAACCTAAAGGCTACCTGGGGTGTTTTGATAGCAAAATGAAGGCAGGCGTGATTTTTTTGAGTATTTTGAAGATTTCCTCCTCCACAAATAGCTCATAAGTAGGGGATGGGAGAGGGAATAACCAGAGAGTGAGGCAATAACTGGAGCTGGTACATGCCTGTAGCCTTGTCCTGGCCCATTTCCCCAACCCCACTCCCTGTGGGGCAGGAATTTGCACTGTGTGCATGATTATTTTGGTGACCACTGCCAGGTGCAGGCTGGAAACCCAGTGGTGCCATCCTCCCCATCCCCACAGTGCCCTGCCCTTCTCTACACCCTGCTGTCAACAGCTATTCCCAGAGGCTGGATGGCATCTTCAAAGGCATGGTAGGGGTTGGAAGGGCCCTCTGGAGATCATCTCCTCCAACCACCTGCTAAAGCAGGGTCACCCAGAACACTGAGCACCCTCCGAGCTCTGTTGTTCAACCAGCTCTTAATCCACCTCGCTGTCCACTCATCTAACCCACACTTCCTGAACTTCCCTATCAGGACGTTATGGGAGACAGTATCTTATGGCTCCTTGTTCTGTATTAATCTCTCACTTTATAGCACAGCCAGAGGGATGGTGAAATCTCTCTGCGTAGACACGCTTAGAAGGCAAGCTCTAGGTTTGGTGGCATCACACGGTTGTGGGAGGAAGAGGTGGGACAAACATGGGGGAAACTGAGAAAAGGGATGTGGGGGTGAATTTGCCATTCATGAGGTCAGCATGCTCGTCTGCCAGGAGCTCATTCCTGCTGCTTGAGGCTCCTGCAAACAGTCTCTGGGTATCTCTGCTCCCTGCACAGAGCAAGGTCTGCAGCAGGAGCCCAGAGTGCTGTCTCAATGCCTTTAGATAACACCTCCTGCTGCTCCACAACTGAATATGGGGCTTGGACTTTGGTGGCTTGTGCTTTGATCAGTGCTTTAAAAAGTGTGTGTGCACATGTATATAATAATTATGATCACTTGGCAGCTGTCCCGGGCAGATTGGAAGAGCTTCATCGTACCTGTTCATGACTTTCTTAGAGTCCTGCATTTGGTTATGTATTTGTCGCTGTTCAATTAGCTCTAAGGAGATAAGACAGGTATCACTAACGTTTAAAGAGAGTAGAAGAAAACAGCAATTTGCATAAATTAATTAAGAGGCTGACCTTGTTACCCAGTACTCCTTAGAGAGCAAGCGAAAAAAAAAAACAGTTTGTTAAGTCAATACTTAGTTTGACATGTGAATCAAGCTTTACCCAAATCAAACGACAAAATTAATCCACAGCAAAATGCACCAAAAGTCCCTCTGCTTCAGTCATTTATTTTTTTAAGCTATCCCAGCAATTTATTTTTAAACATATCAGTACGATATGTTCCATGACATTTCACATCTACAAAAACACCATATGTATTGGCAAGTGATTACTCATCGAAAGTGCCATATCATGGATGCAAGTATATCTGGCAGCCTGGGTTTTCCCCACCTCTTTTGGGTCCGTGCCCTTATTGTTTCATGAACGCTTTCTTATCAGGCAAATCGACTGAGTGTCTATTTTATCCCATGCTAAAGATGCATTGGAATCTTCCGTGGACATTGTGAGGCCACCTTTGTTCTGTGAGCTGTGGAGAGTGACGGGCACGATCTTCTATAATTCAGAGCTGCACTTTGTTGCTGGAGAAGTCATTGGAAGGCAATGCCTTCCTACTTGGCCCCAACATGCAAACAGCAGGTCCTCTCTGACCTGTTCTGTACCCCTGCTGTACTTTCCGTAGTGGCATTACAGCTACCCCACCGAGCACAGCTTCGCTGCATCAGTGGCTCTAGTGTGGCTTGAAGACATTATTCCCTGTAACTCAGCGATTATTTTAGAGCCATCCCTTGATGCTCACAACCCACAGGCAGTAACTTTAATAACAGAGCTGCAAACCTCCACCACAAGCTGTCTCATGGCTGAGTTGACAAGAGCAAATTGGTCTGAAATATCCAGGTTGTAGGGAGACAGGCGGCTTTGTTGCTAGCAGGGACTGCCTGGCTGCATGTAGGATCACCTGAGCTGGGCTAAGCTTCTACACGGAGATCTCCTTTCTCTTCAGGAAGCGGCTGTGATCCATTTCCTCTCTGCAAATCACTTATCCAAGTCAGTCCCTAGGCAAATTATTCCAAAGATGAATCTGGAAATGGTCACGGAATTGGCTCCCACACCAGGAAGTGCCTGAGCAAGAGATGTCCTCACCCTCTGCACACCTTTGGCATCTTCCCATTTATATCCCTGGCCCAGCTGTTGACAGGGAATGCAGAAAGCAGAAGCAAGGCACTGTTTAGCAGATCGTCATGAATAATAGACAGGATGAAAAAATGAATCCAGGTGCTCGAAGACAGAGTATAAACCGTAATTAAAAGCCACCAGTGCTGCTATGACAGATGGTGCAATACGTACCCGGAAAATTGTCCATGAACATTTATTTAATATCCGAGAGCACTAACTGCTAGCAGGCTGTGGTGCTAATACTGGATCACCACTTTATGGGTGACATCCAGGAAGAAATTCTCTGGATTGCTTCATGATTCCTGCAAAGCCCACAGACCATCATGTAACCTTATGCAAGGAAGACCAAGTTCATCGTGGATATGATGATGCAGATGCAAATAGAATACCCAAGGCAACATACTTTGCAAAGATATTGAAAGTGAGCATGCAAACGTGTCCGGAAAAAGAAACAAAATAAGGCATTTTATTTTGTTGTAGGAACTTGTTCTGGTATTTTGAAGTGGGATTTGCAGTCCTGGCACAGGGCAGCGTGTTCTGCAGCACTGACATGAAAAGGTTGTTTAACCTGTTCCTCATTCCAGCTTTTAAAAGGTAACACAGGAATAACTTCTACACCGTCCATCATTCTGCCTTTGTGCAGGCTACCGCGGGAACTGAATTCTCCTGCCTGTCTGCTATATATTGCTTCTGCTTTCAGAATCCATTTTCTGCCACATATTTCTCCCTTGTCTATTTCTGTCACCCCACTTACACCTCGAAGTTATTTTTCCTGGCTTTGGTGAGTCAGAGAAGCTCTGTAGCTCGTGGGTAGCAATGCCGTGAGTCGGACTGTCCCCGGGGAGCACCTGGGCTCCGCTTTGACAGCAGACGGAGAAGACTCTCGCGTGGGGCCAGCTCTGCGGAGCAGTGCTCTGCAAATGTTCCTGCTATTTGTAATCAGCCGTGGTTGTCACACTTTGATATTTGTTCTTTATAAGCACTCCTGCAGAGCTTGCCAACAGGAATGTTTTCTACACAAAGATGCAGCAGCATGTGTTTCAGACATGAATTTTGAACTTATGAGTATTCACACTGGAAACCTGAGGAGTCTGATGTGATTAAGAAGCAGATCCACATCACACGGCTTGTTTGCAGTCAAAACAATTCCATTCCTGAATTATGAAAGTCATTAAGCCCAAGTGTGGTTGGCCAGCAACTCCTGGCAGAGGTGCCTGTCCCCTTACCCGGATTCACCTCAACATTGATCTATTCACCAACCTGGGCCATCCGAGCTGGCAGTGAAATTGGTGGAGCATAAAGTTATTCAGCATGGTGAGGTGAGATCAGCAAAACCCCAGACTGAAGAGAGGAGAAGCTTTAAAGTCTTTGCTTGCAGAAGAGATGATCACAGCCCTGGGGGATGCTGTGCCTGGAGGAAGTGCTGGGAAAAGCCCAAGGAGATGGTGATGGTTGCCCATAATCATGCTTAGGTTTAAAAGTAAAATGGATATCTCTTGTCATAGCCCATCCTGGCAACTCACCTGAGCAACCTGACCAGCCCTGGACCCCAGGGTGACCATCCTCAGAGCTTTTCTCAGCATGTCTTGGATGTGTTGTAGCAAAGGCACCGTTATCTCTGAACATCCAGGTGTGGAAGCCCTTAAACCAGAAAAAAACTACCTGATGCTGTGAATAAATGTTGGAGGGAAAGAGAAGCACAGTGCCAGTTGAACCAACATGGGAAATGATCCCACAATACCAGTACTGCTCAGGTAGGGAAAGGAACGTAGTCTCTCCCATGGTCACTTTAATCATCTGTCTGTATCTAGGCATTTTGGCAGAGAAAGGTGTTCTTGTGAAGAATACAATACCTAGTGACTATCTACAGAAGGGCCAACCAAGAGGAATAACCTCCACAGCCAGTGCCCTTCACCAGGCAGTGCATACAGCCCCACAACCTGCCATGATGCCCCTGCAGGGATTTGTTCTGTGGTTTTTCCAGCAAACTCTGCCAAGAGGACACGTGGTGGTTCTTACAAGTACTGCTGAAAACAATCCAGGTGAGATCGTGACCAGGGTGATCAGCCCAGTACCTTTGTGTCTGTAACTTAAAACAGGGAAACCAACCATGGCAGGACCTTGATGTCAGCTGGAGCTATTGGAGGTGTCTAGAAAGTCCCCAGTTAGCGAGACTAACTCGTGCTCTCTATCCCCCAATGGATCCAGGTTACAGCTGGGTGGTAGTTCCCAGGAATCTGCAGCTTTCTGCCACACTGGGCCAGAGCCAGGACGGGATCCCCTGGGTACTTCAGCAACTCTAAAACATGTTCCAGTGCCTGGTGTCCAAAACCTGTGTAGGTTGGGTTGTCCCAGGTGCTGTTTTCTCTGGTTGTTTCCTGCATTTGGGTGTCTGTAGGGTGTGTGTGCTGTCTGCTGCCGTGCAGTGCCTGCAGCTTGGTGACAGCTCTGCCACAGGAGCTTTGGAGCAGGAGCGAGGGTGGATGGGTTGCCAGGGGAAGCGTGTCAGTGCTGAGCCTTTGTTCTCCTTTCATGGATGCAGGGGGACGGGAGCAAGGAATTGATCTGGACTCCTACCAGTGAACAGCAGTTTGGGAAGCTGCTCCATTTTGCTTGTCACAGATCACAGCTCCCAGCTGAAATGCAGCTGCTGTACAGGTGCTGCTTCTCCACCCTGTATCACTTCAAAGCTCTGGTGGAAAATGGTGAAGTAAGAGCTTCACCATCCCCAGCTTGGTGCTGGCTCAGCAGCTGTAGCAACCATTCTGAGGACCTGCCACCTCCCAGATGCACATCCCTGGCACCAAGTAGAGGGGTGCTTGGCTGCAGGATCTGACCACCCTCAGCACATGCTGAGCCTGCAGCTACAGGGGAGACATCACCAGGCATTCGAGGCTTGTCACTGAGTTGGCACATGGAATACTGGGGCCATCTTCATAGTCTTCTGTCTCAATATTCCTGTGTTGGCCACAATGAATGACGGGCTCTTTAGAGACTTCCCAGGAGTCCTTATATCCTCTCCAGACCCAGACTGGCCACAGAGGCAGCTCGGAGAATCCCAGCCATGCAAGGGCCACTGCAGTTGGCCAGCCAGCTGCACTTTGACCATTACCAACCAGACATCTCTTCATGCATGTCCTTGATCCACATCACTCTGTTAGTCTCTCATGAGCTTTAGAAATACTGAGGTGGACACAAAGGACAAATCATGGGTCAATGTAGTTATTTCTCTTCTCCTGACCACTTAACAAATGCTGTCATCTCTTGTCTACCACCCATGCAGGACCTGTGAAGCTCCAGAGACCTAAGCATCAGCAGTCATCTCATCTGCTCAGATATGGTAGCTAGAAGACAGGTTGACTGTATGCAGAGCTGTAAGGATAGAGTCTTGGAAACATCAACACAGACTCTCAGGCAGCTTAATTCTGCATTTCAGCCCTTGGAAATACCTATAGGAAGTGTGGGGGAAAACCCGACAGAGTTGCTGTCTTTGGCTGCTGGCACGTACTTACTCATTTCTTCACTGCTCTTCCAAATCAAAGCTCCTGTCGAGGATCTGTGCTGTTTTCTGATGAAACCACTCAGACCTGGGATGCATGCCATGCTTTCCTTCCGTCTGAGGACTCCAGCAGCTCCTGCATCACTGACCTGGAGCTCCCAGCAAGGATCTGAAGGTATGCCCAGCTCTGCATTGCTATCAGCAAAGCCTGCATGCTGCTTTTCTGGGCCAAACCATCTGGGAGCAAGCCACTTATATGCAAAAGCTACAGGACCCTGGCCCCTTGCAGATGAGAGCAGAGCCAGCTGTGGGCTGATGGTCCAGCTCAGATACCAGCCCTGCAGGATTCATTTGAGATAGGATCAAAACATGGTACATCTCTTGCACTGATGATCTGTCAAAGAGAAAATGGGGTCAGTGCTGTCCCTGATAGCAAATGCACAGGCAGGATTGTGAGAGCGAGTGTGAGAACAGCTTGTGACAGTCTGTTTTCCCCAGCTTGGAGGTGAAGTGGTAGCTAGCTGTTTGGAAACCCACTTACTGAAGGACAAATCGATTGCAGAACAGCTTGCTTGACCCAAACTCGCAGAGAAGCTTTACTAACTTGCCATGGTTCTATGATTTCCCCCAAGGACACTGCATTAGGGCAGCAAGGGCAGCCTGGCATCTTTTCTGTGCAGAGGGAGCTGGCAGAAGACCTTTCCTCCAGTTCCATTGTGGCCCTTGTCATTTTGACTTCTGCATGTCCAGATATGTCAGGGGCATTGAGGAAGCCACCCGGACCAGTGTGGAGCTGCGTGAAGCACATCTCAGCATCATCATGAGCAAAAGCTTCATCCTACTGCAGGAACAGTCACAGTCGCTGTGTAGGAGGTACCAGTTGCTGAGAAACCACCTCCTCACCATGTAGTCTGCAAATGAGTTATTCTGAGATACTTTACCTAATGGTCTTTATCGTACAAGTGAATACCTACTAGAAAAAATGACTGTACTGGATACAAAGCTTCTGGCTACCCTGACTGTTACTTCTTTTCCTGTTAGAGGAACTCCATGGCTGGAGCTCTACAATCAAAACCAATTTTTCTTCCCTCATCTTGCTTTTATTGCTTCTCCAAATTAGTGGAGTGGCTGTATGCTTTCAGTGGAGTTTCCCAGAGAAAAAGGTAACCCACTTTTCCCCATTAGCTTTCCAGTGTATAGGAGCCAGCGCTGGAGTGAGGTATCACCTCAGATTACCCCCAGCTGGGACTACGGGAATGTATAGAAAAGGATACAGCTGAAGTTTTGTTCTCCACATGCTAATACTTCATTTTGCATGCTCCTTCACGAAGGCAACAGGGCAAAACAAATGAGCCTTGATAGCCTTACCCAAATGAGTTATCATCTTGGCAGTTTATCCCCCGTTCCCCTTCATGGGTAGCTGCTTCCCTCGGAGGGAGGGATGAGAAGTCTTGATTCACGCAGGCAGGCAATGCTAGATAAAACATCAGATCGTGGTGACGCAGGCAGGACTCTCCTGGCCTTCTGTCCCACAACCTCCCACACCCATGGCTTGCTTCATGAGGGAAAACCACTTGGATGCCACGTCAAGATACCCCTTTAGTCGCAGCACTGAGGTAGATCTGCCCAGGCATTTTTCTTTCCCTAAAGAAAGGTAAAAGGAGAGTTCAACTACTAAACCTGGCTTTTGGAGAACTACAGTAATTAGCTGTTTCAACAGAAAAGATTCAAAATGACTGAGCCAGACAGAATAGAAATTAAATAAGGTTTGCACATAACCACCCGCTCCCACAGATGGGAAATTGCTCTGGTTAACATTACCCTGTCCCTTCCCTGTGCCAGGTGTTTGCAAACCAGAAACATGGCTCTGGTCTGATCCCAACTCTTCCAGCCGTGCTATCCCCTCTCACAGCATCCTGCTGCAGTCTGTATCCTGCAAACATCTTTCTATGAGCAGACCTGCTCCCTCCTCAGGGACAGGCCTGCTCTCTTGAGGAGCACAGCATGTGGGATGCACAGACAGACACTGTCTGTTATCCACGTCTTAATGGCACGAGGGAGCTGCCGCTGGTGTGAAGCCTCCAGTTTGCATCTTACATGGGCTGGTCCCACTCAGTTATGGTTGGAGTTGAAGGGAAGGTGGAAGAAATCCAGGAGGATGAAGCAGCTAAATCTGGTTAGCTGGTTGCATGCTGGGGGCTGGCAACACCATAACTCTGCCAGGATCGTGGCAGAAGCTTTAGGGTAATAAACCAAAGTGGGTCAGAGCAGCACGTCACTTCTCAGTGTGCATTTTGTAAGGGTTGCTCTTGTCTTCCTTATGGTAGCAAAGAAGCTCAATGAAGCTGGGGAAGGTTCTAGATCATGAGTCTGATGAGGAGCATCTGATAGACCTGGGGTTGTTCAGCTTGGAGCAAAGGAGGCTCAGGGGAGACCTTCTGGCTCTTGACAATTCCTTGACAGGAGGTTGGAGCCAAGTGGGGTAGGTATCTGGAAGGAGAGCAAGGAACAAGCAACAGGACAAGCAGAAATGGCCTCAGTTTGCACCAGGGGAGGTTTAGGTTGGGCCTGAGGAACAATTTCTTCCCCACAAGGGTTGTCCAGGCCTGGCCCAGGCTGCCCAGGGCAGTGGTGGAGTCCCTAGCCCTGGAGAGGTTTCAAAGCTGTGGAGCTGTGGTGCTGAGGGACATGGGTTAGTGGTGCCCTGGCAGTGCTGGGGGAACAGTTGGACAAAAATGATCTTAAAAGTCTTTTCCAACCAAAATGATTCTATGAGTCTATGAGTCACTCCTGCCTCAAATTTAGGACTCTACGCAGCAAGCTCTTTGTGGGTCTACCCACACCTCAGACACACCAGCTTTGCGGTCTCAGCCTAGGATTAGGTACCCTGGCAGTCAGAGCACTGCTGTGCTTCTGCCATGTGCCCATGGGGTGTCCAGCACTGGTGGGAGTGGGTGGCCTCTCAACAGGACGATGAGCGTGCAAGGACTGAGCAGCACATCCTGCTGTGTAGGCAGAGGGGCCAAGGAGACCTTGTCCTGGTCTGTCAAAACCTCCCAAGAGCACAAGCAGGAAGAGAGCTGTACAGGTCCTGGGGGCTATGAAACCTTTCTGACTCCAAAACAGAGTGACTCCTGGGTTGAAAACCTGAATCTGGATTGAAAGCCTGAACTGTAGCCCGTCTTTGGGGCTCACCAGGCTACCAATGTCTAGGTTATAACATCCATCCATCCACCCATCCATCTGTCCATCCATCCATCCATCCATCCTTCCATCCACCTACCTCACCCCAAAACCTTTCTCCTATTTCTCCTCTCTTGATCTTATGTTTCCCTCCTCTCCTCTCCTCTCCTCTCCTCTC
>JANHFX010019591.1:15047-53848 GCA_027560015.1 Chloroceryle amazona
ATGGGGTGGGCAGTCTTACTAAGTGAGGAAGAAGCAGGAGCCTATCAGGATCCTGAAGCGATAACCAAGGACAAGCTGGAACACAAGGGGGTTTATTTTCTGCCAGATTTACTTTACCTCTTAACACGTTTGTCACACATTTGTCACCACAGTATTTTCTTTATTTTTTGATTTGTTTTGCCAAGTAATGTCAGTAAGGCTACACATATCTACACTTTTCTTCCAATAACTTTTGAACCTGTTAGTCAATAACAGTCAAATGATTAAATCAAACGATAAATGCTTTCCAGTAACTGGGTGCCTACAGACTTTATGGAAATCTCCATGCCTGTGAGAGGAAGAGGACTCAAATTAGTTTTCTTTCCTGCTTCTCAGTGGGAGTGGGTAAAAAAAAGCAGACAAAATTTGGCTAGTGTATGTTATCTGTGGCAGCAGCTGACTGGCCAGTCAGCATTGCACATAAATTCTGGATTAGTCACGGTATGTACTGTTTGTTATCCAGTATGTGTCCTATGGAAGATAAGAGAAGTTAAAGAGCAAATAACACATAGGACAGCAGACAAATTCTGCTGTTCACAGAAATGTAAAATGGCTGTGTAAAAGCAATTAATTAGTATAACCATCACTTTGGACCTTGATTAATGCCATTTAGTTTTATCTCCTCATTTTTTTCATGATAAAGTTTTCAATCATAAATGTTCTATTTGTATGGAGCAGGTCTCTGTGCCTTTGAAAGGGATTGACTGTAGGGGATGAACTATAAAATCTATCATAGTTTGGTTTACTCTGTGACAGTTTGTGGAATTGAAGGTTCTCTGCCTAAGTGGATTACATGAGAATTACATTCATAGGATTCTTTTTGCCATAGACATCGTGGTTGAAGGGAGAGGCATGCACCCCTTGATCCAGAGACCTCTTTATGCTTGTATGAAGATATGTTTGATTCCAATTCAATATTCAGTTTTGCTTTGTTCTGCATCTCCCACTCTTGGATGATGATTATTTGAGAAGTCAGCTGCATAAAACAACTCTTAAGATGCCAAAATTCTTTTTAACTTCAGTCAATTAGATTTTCGATGTGAATAGAATTAAGAAATAAATGTAACGCACTAAGATTCTGTTGAGGACAGATAGCAGAATATCAACAGTTCCTTTATTTTGCTGGTTACCGTGGAAACAATCAAGTATGAGATGTTGCTGACAGAACTGCAGACTGCAGCAGCAGTCGGTAGCATTAGAAGGGCTGTACTTTGCACTTGATATATCTGAAAAGTAACAGTGGACATTTTTTCTTGCATTTGGTTGTCTGCTGTTTTCAATGGGATAAGCATAGGCTAAAAAAGGGAATGCTTGAAGTATGGGTTGTTGTGTATTCAGGCTCTGGCTGTGGAAGTATTAATGCTTATATCTCACTTTTTCTGCTGGTGCGTATATGTTTGCACATGGTTAGGTTTACTTGGCAGAAGCTCAATGGAATATAATGGTGTAATACCTTTTATGTGAGAAGAAATGAAAATGGGATTTCGTCATGGTTCTCATGATTGATGAGTTTTGTAAAATGAGAGGGAGTCCAATTACTAAACGGTGTTTCAGGAAAAAAGATCACTGAGTTTCTCAGTCACTGCTGACTGCTAATCAATTTGCTGAGTGATGATTAAAATGTTTTGCTTTGACCTAAAATGACTTAGCAGTTTGAGTCCTAGCTAAATGACTCTTTCTGATAAGGCACCGCATTCCTTTTCTGTATATAAGCTTTCATTTCCCTGTCTGAAGAAGAAAAATTGTGAGTTGCTCTTTTAGAGCTTTATAATTCCCTCCATTTTCCATTTTTTTGGCATCTTCATAATACTTAGATCATGTTTTGTTCACAGAGCTGGGAAAAGAGAATGGAATATGTCAGAGATGAAGAAGATGTTGATGATTTAGGAATATTTTTTAAGACCTTCCTCCTTAGAATTTTGACATGCTCATATTCTGTTAATAAAGGGCTGTGGGGACAAGAGTGCAAAAAAGTTCATATGTATATGCAGGTGACTTCGTGTTCTAGATAACAAAATCCTAGATAAGTCAAAAGATAAATCACACTAAATTGTTATAAAAAGCTTTTGGATTTTTTTTTTTTTCTGTAAGAAAATCACGCAAGAATGCCAGCATATTCCTATTTTTTCTCTGTGTTGTTTAGATATTAATAGAAGATATATAATTATATAGTGATTGTAATATTTTATTACCAGTCCAGCACAGCATAGTCCTGAAAAAAGCAAATGCTAATTGAGTGATACCCCATATGCAGGTAGTCCAGATTTCAGTGCAGCTCTTCAGATGCATACAGGTGATGCATGGTACAATCCAGTACCATGTAATACTTTACAAAGATTTATCTAACAGTCAGATAATATCATACCAAAATTTAACTTGTTTTGTCTGGACAAAAAATTCTGCTACATCTAAGTGTCAAGCTAATGGACAACATTGAAGATAATAAACCTTTCCCTCATAGTAACATCTGAAACCCCTGAACCCATTGCTTTTGGAAGTAGTTTTATGGCAGTAAAGCTTTGTGCACAGGCCAGGTATGATTCAAATACACAGTTTTGGTCAAAGTCCCAGCTTAAAAACTGTAACTTTAAATTTGTTACTGGTCTAAAATCCGAACTACTTATAAGCACTGTTTGTGAAGTGATTCAAACTCCCCAAAAGCTCTTAATACTCCCAAATAGGTTTATTTATGCAAAAGTTAAATTTGCTTTCATTTTTATTTTGAGGGAACATTAGCTTAAACAAATTAGGATATATGCTAATTAGATAATTAATATATTCTAGGTTAGAGAATTGAAACGTCTTCTAACAAATTTTTTACTAGTCTGTATTTCACTATTAAAATTGCAGAGAATACAATGGTAGTAAGTTTGTAGAATTCTTATTTCAGAGTTGATTTTCCTTTGGTTTGATCATATTTAAGAAAGTGAATAATTCAGGGCATATGGAAATCAATAAATGTTACTTTGATGTATTAAAAGAAAAAAAAATCATATTCCTTATGCAGGCTTATTCTGTTTTTCTGAATCTAACTAAAGCATTCAAACACCGTAAATATTCCATTAAAATAAAATATGTAAAGTCAAATGCAGAAAGTAGTATCAAGTCTTTATCTGAGTATGAACATCTGAAGGAGCAGAACATGTAATACAAAAACTTTCTGGAAAAGTGCAAAGGGGGAAAGTCTGAATTAGCTTATCTACCACCTACTACCAGAGTCAAGCTGTTCTTTGGAATAGTTTGCTTAGCCCACAGGCAGAAGTAGTGCCAGTGTTTCCCTCTCCACATGTACTCGAGGTAGCAGAGATTTTTTGGGAAACCACTCTAAGGAATGCTAAGTAGCAAGTTGGAATTGCAGAGCAAGCAGACTGTTTGCTTGTGGGGAAATGACAAGCTGGCTGTGCTCAGAGAAGTAACATCTCACTTTAGCAAGATTTATTGCAGCTTCAAGCTGAAACAGGTTTCTTGAGGAAAAAAAAAAAAAAGTTGTGGTGGTCTTGATCAAAGCACTGTCCTAATGATTAATTGATCTGTGAGGTATGTTCAGTTTTGTACAGGCTTGAAGGAGACAGGTAGTAGTTCCCTGCTTCAGATTTCTCATCAATCAGAAAGGATGATAATTTCCTACTTTCCTACTTCGTTATGAACAAAAAATTTTGCTCATAAGGCCTCTAGGTATTGTGGGTCCGTAGTACCAGAGGGAAACTTCAAATACTAATATCCACTACCTCTACAAACTTGCATACTAACACTTCTTCATTGTTTTGTGATCTCTGCCATGGGATTGGCCCATCAGTTTCTTTGGGGTTTAAACATTTCATCTGTATGAGACTTAAATGTAGCTTTAACTTTCATTTCTGTGGGCATTCATGGAGATGAGCTTTGCAGCTTGATTTTAGCAACATCATTCATACACATAATTATGTGAAAGCTGTTCCCCTTTTAAAACTGCAAAATATAAAAATTCAAAAAATGTTATATAGACCTAGTCAGCCACAGATATCTATTTAATAAACATTATGAATAAATCTGTAATTAATATATAAGTTCATGTGAGATAAATAAAAATTCTTTGTACATACTGCATGATGAGTCATGTCTCCTCCTGTGTATTACCAAATACTTATCATCTTCCAGTTTCCCATGATACCCTTTTTTACAGAGAAGTGGTGTAGCTTGAATATCTTGAGAGAAACCCAGATGACCTACCAGCAGAGAAGTATTTCTTTAATGAATAAGCCCTTTAATTATATCTTCGTTCTGCTATATGCTCAAGATTGTAAAATTGCTTAAGAGAAAAGTAAGTAATTGAATAGCAATTTAAGTGTGAATTTATTAAATCAATTAGATTTACCAAAGTAATTTGAGACACAGTGCAGCTATGTTAGGCACACCAAGTATATAAAAATTTAAAATAGATGCTTGTAAGTGTAGCATAGTTTCTAATGGGAATTTGTCTTGGTTATAATAGTAGAAATGATTGATTTTACGTGTCTTGCAAAGCTTATTCTGTAAGTTATTCTTATCCTAATAGCACCTCAGAGGTAGGCTGTTTCATTTCAGATTGCTGGGGAATCTCTAGGCATAATAAAAGAATTAATAAACTGATAAAAATTTATAATAGGAATTCAAATATTTCTGTGCTTTTCTCTAAACCAAACAGTATCTTCTGTATTAACCAGTTTGCTACAGCTAGTCTTTTCTCTACACACTGACCTTCCATGTACATGATGGTAAAAATTTCTGCCTAATGTACTGTGCAGTATTTGGTGGGTCTATGTACCCTAAGTAGCCAAACAGAAGGAGAGAAAATGGCTACAAGAATTTGTGACTAATAACTACTTTAGCTTATCTGAAGAGATGATCTCATACCAGTGTGTTACATGCATGGTATTGATATGTGAGAGAAGTTACTGGGTAATAGAAACCTCAAGGAGTGAGTCTAAGATGAGGAGTGTGACTACCTGTTCATGTCTCACCTTTCCTACCTTCCAAATAGTGGGAGAGGGTGTGTCTGTTCAAACTTTCCTTGCTGTGATAAAATAAGACGCAGTAGATGCAGACTTTATTTTCTCCTAATGGAGCAGGACCTCATGATACAGTTTTCATTGTCCCTCCAGTGTAGTGACAATGTCCTTCCTCTTCGGTCTCCCATAAAATATCTGTGATCTTGCAGACCATCTTAACCCCATTTCCTATCCCAGGAGACTGTTCCACTGCTTTCTATCGTGATACGCAAGCCTTTCAAGTACAACTTTATTCTTAGGTATTTTTTTCTTCTCCACTTTCAGGTATTCTTTGACATCTGGTAATCAGAACACCAGTCACTGTTGTTATGTTCCTTCTGTTCCCCTTTACCTCCACCCAGTTGCTTGAATATTCAAGGTCCTCCCCCCTCTACTCTGATCAAGTGGTATTTTAGTTTCAAGGTTCTGTATATTAATTTTACACTACTCTCCTCAGCCATCTGCATTCAAGAAGGTTTCTGTCTGAATGTGGAAGTATCAGGTTTGATGAACATTTATTCCTGATTAATCCACTGTACACAAGACCAATGTAAGGGCTACATATTATTATTGACATAAAAATGGGGTTGAAGAGCAAATCAAGAATATTATTTGCTAGAGAGTACATACATATTCCTGTGATATACAGTGAAGTATCATAGTGATCAGAAAAGTAAATGATGGTGTTCAAGTTTAGCGAGATAGATTGATCACTTAACTAAAAGTGAGAGCTGAAAACATTTAGTTTCAAAGCACAAAAGTGAGCAGGTGAAATAGTACTAAGACTATACACAGTTAATTTTATCTGTGGAGGGTGGTCTCAGAATACTGATATAGGCAAATACTTTTACTATCTGGTTTTAAGGCAATAAAAAAGAAGTGTTTATAGACTACCACTGTCTGTACCACCTTGCGTACTTTTTCTATGGCCTCTTTGGGTATTATGCAATCATTTCTGGAAGTAAAGTAATAAAACCCCTGGTCTTAAAATATTACAGCTCAATGAATTTGGAAATACCCTGAAATTCAGTTCCCTAGTTCATCAGTTACAAAGTGTTGAAGAAGCTAATGGAAAAAGTAAACGTGAAGTAAATTGCATTATTAGGCTTCCTGTGTATTTTGAATTTGTAAGCACAAAGAAGAGTGAAATGTGGAGAATGGAAAACTGTTATAATTAAAATCAACGTAATGTCTGATTGGTTACCCAAATAACCAATATAAAAAGCTTATTTGAGATTTCCTCTTGAAGAGATATTTATGTTCAGCCATCAGCAGTGGTCTGGGTAGAACTTTCTGTACTCGCATAATATTCTTAGTAGCAGGATGCATCACTGATGCTTGGGAACCAGCAATACCTGACTCTTTGCCAGTTTGGGGCATCAATAGGCAGAGCTAGGTGTTCAATATCCACAGTCCCTATACTCTGCTATCACATAACTCATGATAGTAAAATGACTTATAGTCCAAATCCTGCACCGTCTCCTAGGCCTGACCTTACTGTCTTAAGCTAGCAATGAGTTGTGCTGCCTTGCTCCATACATCACCTTGTGTGCTCTTGCATATTACACATAACCCAATCCCTGCCCCTCAGTAGCTATTTGCATAGAGCTGTTGCTTGGCTCATTGGGTAGGGTGTTACTTGTGAAAGCACATGAACCCTTTAGATGTCCTGACTTCTCTCATTTTGTGAGGAAAGAACACACAACATCTAACAATCGGCCAGAGAGCACTGATGGTGCGAGTAGATAATGCTGCAGATTCTTGTCCTAAGGAGTCTGTTTGTTTAAGGATTCAGAAATACATGTTCTACTGTGAAGTGGACAAGTAGCATGCTAGTCACGTTAGAGCAATTTGTTGAGTCTTTTAAAGGAATACTTCTGCTGTCAGTGGGTGAAAAGTAAGTGATGCCTAGTGGAAAAAGTCTGGGAAACTGGATGGTAGTATTGGCCATCAGGAAAAGAACCTGAAGAGTTCTGTGGACTCACAAGAGTTTAGAGTGGGCTGAAGGTCCTGAGATTTTTTTCCGTTTCTTTAGGGTCAGTGATTTTCATTTCACTTTGTCTTCAATATAAAGTTCCAATGCATCAAAATCTGGCATAGTTGTAACTCAAAGAGAGAGTAAATTTTATGGAGAAGGTATCCATTACTTTTTCATCGGCAGATACAAGGGTCACAGATGCAAGAAATGTTTTCTCCTGGTGCAGTCTGACCAAATATGTGACCAATATCTTATTAATGGATGCATTTTAGGTTTGAGATCCTAGTTACAGTAGAAAGAGTGTGAATTCTAGGGCTAGTAGATTCTGGATTTGAACAGACATTCTTGTGAAGGCAAATCTTATCCTCTGTACACGAGATACCTAATAGCAGACCTTTAAAGTAACATCACTCAATGGCACGCTTGAAGCCAGGCAGGTATCGTGTTGTAGCATTGATGCAATACTGTGGTGTAGAAACGTGCTGGTAGAACCATTTAAAGAAGGGGGCTATCTTCTTATTTCTTCTCTTACCAAATTTCTTGGGGATCTCCACATAGTTATGGATATTCTATAACTATACTAGTAAATAAGAAGCATTACAGTTACAGTCAGGTGTTAATGAGAAATGTCTTAAGGAAGGGCTCGGTCCAGCTGTCTTAGTCTTATCTGAGTGTTTTTGAGATACTGAAGGTAATGTTCAAACTCATTTCCTCACACTGTTAAATGAAAGGCATAAGGAAACTGGCCCTTTCTAAAGAGTGTGCAGGTTCCCTTGAAGAATGAGATGCTGGGCTGATGGCTCTTAACAATTTTGGTACCTCTGTCTGGGCCACATCCTCTGTTTGGAGTTATAGAAAAGTTTAACAGCGATAACTTTTGCCTGAATCCTTTAAGCTCATAAGCTAGCATGAAAGTTCAAATTCTCACCAACTTCATTCCTTCATGATTCATTAACAAATTGTGAATTGGAGGAGTCAAACATATGCATGTGTTTCTTCATAAATTCTTTCTCTCTAAACAGAGTGTATTTAGTAAAGCTAAATTTAAATAAAGCTAAATTTACTGTGTTACACCATAATAGTAGTTACTTTTCTCAGTTACTTTTAAATAAAAAAATAAAAATACTCATTTTGTCCTTCTTTCTGCCTGCAAGTTCTTTGCCTGCATCAGTGCAGCTCAGGCTTCAAATGTAAATTTGGATACAAATAATGAAACTCATTTAACTTAATTTAGCAGAATAGGGTATTTTAGGATACAGTTCATTTCATCCTCAAGTGGATGTCTCTGAAAATTTCTGTTATCTAACAAGTCACACATGCAACATAAACATAGTGGATGAGTTATGAGTGTGCAAGGTCTAGAAATGACTAGTTCACTGCACTTAGAGGCTCAAACCAAATTTTATTCAGTTCAGCCATTACAGATGTCATTCTGACATATTGTTGACCATTTGGGAGCTACAGGAGCTGAAAATTACAGTAATAGATGGTGGAGATGGGAATTATGGACCATTTCTTTTATATAATGACTAATGTGTTTTTTTTCAATACTAAGAAAAAATAACACTATGGTAGTCGATAATAATTGTTCAACTTTGCAGCTGGTGGGACAGATTTCTTAGAATTTTACTTTCAGTCAAGTTTCATTGTATTTATGTCCTAAGTTGGTCAGGGTAATAATTACTTTTTCTGTTTGCTCTTATGAGAGTGTGATGATGCTGCAGTGTAGTCTAATGATACCCAGCACCGAGATGCTAAGAAACACTGTTTTTTTTTTTCTTAGGTCACTTTCATACATTTATAGGCTCTTTTGCTTTTGTTTCTTTTAAGATTTGGTTCCATGTTCTACCTTTAAACCTAAAGGCATAAAATAAGCCCTGTTAGCATTTATTTCTTCACCTGCACTGATTTCATGATTTCTGACCAAGTGCCAACTTTATCACATTGGAGGAATGGTCTTATCTCAATTTACATACATGAACAAAATTTGTGCTTCGGAGGAAGTAGCAGAGTGTGACCAGGACTGGTAGGAAAGAAAAGAGAATTGTGATAGTGACACAGCTCTGTAATCTTTCTGCTGAAAAGACTGGTCTTTTTCTGTCAGTGTCTGGAGCAAGGGAGTCACCGTGCTATCATAAACTGTGGCAGTGACCTTTGACAATTTACACCAGCTGCAAATTTGTCACAGTGTTGGGTTTGTTTTATTTTTAATCCCATTCTCTTTTCCAAACTCTCTCTACCATTGCTTACGTTTCAAATACAAAAGATATTTGTTAGTATAAATAAACTATTAGTATTAATAATTTTTTTTTAAAAATCTTAAATAAGTCTCTGTCTCTGGAAGTTCTACCCTAGATAATATAGCAGATGTGATCAGATACAGATACAGAATATATATATGCAAAAAGAAGTAGAACAGCAGGAAACTGAAGTTACTGACAGTTCCCAGGAAGTCTTAGGAAGCTAAAAGTAGTCCAAATTTGAGGTAGATCAAAGTAGAAGTGAGTAGTAATATACCATTTTGTCAGAAGTAGTTGACTGGCATATGAAAAAGCAATAATATTTATTTTGAACATTTATATATTTATTGGAAATTAATCAAGATTTATACTCTTAATTTAGACAAGGATCAGTCTAATCCATTGTTTATGCTGCTCTTTCTACAACTCTCCTCCATGCACATATTTGCTTTCCTGCCTCTGTGTGTGAGTGTCTGTGTATGCTTCAAAATTGTTGTCAGTTTTTCTATGTCATTGAGACTGTGTCAGGCTAACTTGTAAAACACTGCGGGTTTAGATGGTAAAATGCTAACACGTTTTAAAAGACAATTAGCTAAGTTTCAACTGTCTTGTTAATGTAAGTTAAAAGAAGTTTATTTTTACTCATGTCTCAGAATGATTTACTTCAAAGGAGACTGAAGGAGATATAAATTAAAATTGGTAACGAGATGGAATTTAAACTAACATTTAGTATGTAGAAAATGGTAGTGGGCAGAAGCAATGCACCTTGTTAATTAACTGTAGTTGTAAATAAGTTCTAGCAGTTTCCTTAAATTCAGGTTGAAGATCCTCAAGAATATTTTACTTTATACTTCCCTCAAAAGAGACATTATGACAAAGAGATTGATCTTTCCCTTCATAACTGTATGTGCAAGGTATGCATTCTTCCTTCTCTGCCAGTCCTCCTTCAGAATATAGTCTGTTTTAAAAAATGCTTTCCCACCAGTCTCACAGTAAAGATTTATTTTGTGTGAGTGATTAAAGTATTGGTAGTTAGATATTGAAAGTAGCTGCCTTTCCCATTCTCTGCAAAATGGCCAGAGTTACATTATTACACTTTATTTCGAGGATCACTCTTCCCCAGAAGTGCATCAAAGTTGCATATTTGCCCTTTTCTGAGTTCATGGAAAGGGGCAGAGGTGAAGAGGTACTGCATCTGGAAACCTATAAAAATTCTTTCTGTAATCATAGTCCTGATAAAGTGTGAAGAAGACTCTCCCTACCATTCACCACTGAGTTTTCCTTTCTTGTGTAGAAGTGTGTAAGGATAAACATTTTCTTATCAAACACTATGACCCTTGTAAAATAACACAATGTATAAAAACTCCAGTGAGGGTGAACTAAAAAAAAAAAGTTCTTCCCATACCCTGAAGAGTAAGTATTATTTTTCTCTTGAGCTTTTGTTAGAAGGTTTTTCATTTCCTGTGGTTGAATCCTGACAGTCAAATACACCCAAAGACCAGACCTGAGCAAACAGATCTCAAAGAAGAGATAAGTTTGGTAAATTTAATAAAAAAATACAGGGTGGTGGTCTTTGATAGATTTTGTTGTTGTTGTTTGTTTTTTGTTGTTGTTGGTTGGTTTGTTGGCTTTAAGTTCAAACTTGCATAACTTTAACTTTCCTAACTTTAATTGACACAGGCCCCGGGTTATTTTAAAATCTGGCTAGTATATCCAGAATGATATAATCATAGAAGTGTTCTGGTTGGAAGAGACTTTCAACATCATCAAGTCTAACTGTTAAACCAGCACTGCCAACTCACCATTAAACCATATCCCTCAGCACATCATCTACACGGCTTTTAAATCCCTCCAGGGATGGTGACCCCACCACTTCCCTGGGCAGCCTGTTCCAGGGCTTGCCAACCCCTTCAGGGAAGACATTTTTCCCAATATGCAATCTAAACTTCCCCTGTCACAAATTGAGGGTGTTTCTTATTGTCCTGTTGCTTGCTACATGGAAGAGACTGACCCCATCTCTCTACAGCCTCCTTTAAGATAGCCTTCTCCAGGCTAAACAACCCACAAGCAGCAACCCCTAGCACCCCCCTAGCCAGCAACACAAGTGAGATGCAGTCAGTAGGGTTATCTTCCAGAAAACATTCACTGACTGCAGAATGCATTAGGAACCTTTTTATCAATAAAGTGCATCCAGTATCAATAACAAGCAGTGGTACCTTATATACATATACTGGGTGTGCCTGCTGAAACCTTTTTTACTGATAAGGGTGCATGATCAAAAGTGTTTTGAGACCACTGGACTAGACCATCTCCAGAAGTGCTCTTCAATGACTCTCTGATTCTGAAATTAATTGGCACATCTGCTAGAAGTGTCAGGAAAGGGTTTATTTAAGGAACTAATACAAAATTATTTAACACCTTTTACTAAAATACAGAACTTATGGTACTGTAAGGGGATTTCTTTTTTAGACTCCCAACTCATCTTGAACCATTTTTGTTATGTGAAAAAGCAAATTTCAAGTTTATAATGTTGTTTACCTCCTGAATTCCCTGATAGTCAGTAAAACTCTTCCCTCTCAGTCTTTCTGGTAGTAAGTAGAACAAAGGGAAAATTCCTTCAGTAGTGGACTAACTTGTTTTCCTTTATTGCTTAAAAAAGTCCTATATAAAGGGAGAGAGAGATACCTTGTCTTTTTAGACAAAGTTATCACATTTACACTTACGTTCTTTTCCCTAATGCAGCAGTCCATCAGTGATTTAGCAAAAGTATGAAGATGCTGTTGTCAGTTTAAATCTGAGTGGTGGGAATAAGACTAAATTTTAGTGTAAGTTTCTTTAGATAGTACTTAACTACAGTGTGTGCACTGTTAATGTGTATTGCACAAAAGAATTGTACTTAACTGCAGGCAATATGTCTTTAGCACTCCACAAAAGCAGGGTTTTGTTTTCTCTGTTTTATTGCCAGGAAATTATCTTGTGTATTCAGATGAAATGTGCAATGTAACTATTTGTATTCTTAGACTCATAGGAAGATGGAAAGTTCTTAGTCTTTCTTACTCTGCTACTTTTTATTTTACATTATGATCCATATTAATTTTCACTGGCCCTCTTAGTATTATATAGCCATAGCCTAACCTATCAAGTTTTGAAGGGATATTTGACATGCAGTTAATATTCAATCTGATTTATGCAGATTAATGCAGCACTCTGAGATGCTGTCAGTTTTTTTCATTATTTTCTGTACTGTTTAGGACATGAATCATTGAAGTGATCAAGGTTTTTCTGGGGTAGGTGTGCTTCCAAACACTATTGTCAGTGAGTTGATAGTAAAGTTTCCAATTCCAAGTATAAAGGGGTTCATTTTTTTCTTTAGATTTATTATTCTCAAGTGAAATAAATTTTACAGTGTGTGGCAATAATATGTAGCACTTAAGATTTGTATGTGAAATTATGCTTAGGTACAGCTCTAGATATTTGAATCTTTGCAAATACTAATACCAAATTAGCTATTTGTAATAATATCTTCTTGTGTGATAGAGCATGATTCCTTTTTTCCCCTACACTTCTAAAAGTTTAGATTTTAATTATCTAGCTGTAGATCATTTTCTTTATGATGACTTAGGAGAACCATATTTTCTCTTGAGAGATGAGAGATACTCCTTTAAAGATACACATGAAATAATTTTTGCTGCCTAAAAACAAATTTACGCAACTAGAGTATACATGGTGAACAAGGTAAAAGCAATACCAGTTATGTAAAAACAAAATGTTCTATCCCCAAAACAACATGATGTGTAGGTGGTTAGAAATGAATAAAATTTTGCTGCAGAGATCTTTTCTGTCAATAAATAAAATTAGAAACACTTATTTCATAACACTTCTAGGGTGGTCTAGGATGCTGCTTCATTATTTAATTTCTTTTGTTAGCATGATTTTTCATGTGCTCTCTGTATTGTCTTGTGGTCTGTGACTACCATGATTTGATGGAATTTAGGAATTGTAGAAGACTTCCAAGATGAATTGAAGAGTTCAGACTCTTAAGATACTGGGCTCTTGCTTGTTTAGGGAATTATAATATAAAATCTTCTGGAAAACTGCCATATAGCAAAGAACGCCCAGGGAAATTGTTTAAGTTCTATAAAAAACTTGTTGTAGAAGCAACAGGAAGATTAATGGTTACTTTCTGATCTCTAAACCTGACATAAATAATAGTTAAGAGTTTGGAGCTACAAAAATTCTTCATACTTATTTTTTAAACAGCTTAGAAGAGACCTATCCTTGCCATACATGCCTTCAGAAAGTTTTATTGGTATTTATTATGGCAAAGGGATCTAGAAGCAATACATGGATAGTATCCGAAATCTAGATTACACTCGCTATATTACAGTATGAATATCTGATTGTTGGAGGAAATGCAGGCTTTTATAGCTCATAAGTAAGAAAGTCTATGAAAGGTAAAAAGGTTTTCATTTTTTCTTACTCCTTTTTGTGGGATTATAGAGTGGGTTAACACCATGTAAATGTGTGCTAATTGTCCAAAAACAGGTGCTTAGTTTTAATCCAGCAGATTTACAAATCCGTTGTTTGTGCTGATACAGAACAGACACAATGGCCACACAGCTCTCACAGTGATCTCTAACACATAACTCATGTAGCTGAGAAAGCTGATGAATTCTGAGAAGTTAGAGGTACAGTATCATGCTAGCATTTTTTGTTTGAAATACTATATCCAAACATAAGAAATGATTGAGTGGTCTTAGACATTACTGACAACATTTGATTATAATAAATAACTCTGTTAGTTGAGTATGTGTCCATCCACAACGCTCTTAGGAGTAGTATTTTTTCCTGCAAAATAAGGAAAAAAAAAATCTATGCCTGTAAGAGTACTAATAAATTGTTTGTATTCTAGAGTCAGATGTTGTTATGGGTGAAAAAATGAATTGGCATTGTTTCTGTTCTCAAGTGCTTTTGCTGAAAATAAGTAATAATGTCTTTCATACCTCAAGAAATAATACCCTCATATTTAGCTCAATATTCTCTGAGTAAGCCTTAGTAAGATCTAATAGCAAAATCCTCACAGATGTATAGTTTTATCTTTCACTGCTTTGAAGGCCATTGCAACTTTACACCACTTATATTTTGAGATAAATGCTAATAAAAACTGGCTCAATGTATTTATTTCCATTCAACAGTTGCCATAAGGTAGACCGTTTTAGTCTGTGCTCACTGTGGTATAAAGTTTATCAAATTTCTTCACTGTACCAAGCACAAACACTCAGTTGTGTGTAATAGTAGTGCACTATTTTATACGTACAGCTTTAGAGTTTGGTTGATTGGTTGGTTGAGTGAACGCTTAAAATAAGCTTTCTATCACATGGTCTTAAAAGTTGTTATCTGGACAAAGCAAGGCTGTGCCCCTTGCAAAACTCTTTCCCTTAAGAAAGGCCACTTTTGTCTATTTGGAATTCTTTGTTGAACCATCAGTCATTCAAAAGAGTATGAATTCACTTGGCAGAGTGAAAGACAAGAAGTTTAAGAGGGAAAAGAAACTTCAGAGATACAGCAAGATTAATAAAATATTTTAATTAGATTATGTTTTAGATAAATGTCATAAAAACTTCAAAGAGACATTTCATGTCACGGATAGCACTGGTATGCAGCAGACGATGGAGCGCTGAATTAAGGCTCAGAAACCTTGAATTCTCATTCTAGTTCTGCCACTGAGACGTTATGATGTCAAGACATTCACTTCTCCATGCTTTGAATTGACACTCTCTAAGAAAGAGATAATTGCATATGCTTCTTGTGTCAGATCTGTTCTGATACACTGATGTTTCTATGATGTACCATCTCAGCTGGCTACAAACCATGGGACAAAATACTTCAGAAATAAAAGGTGACTTTTCTTTCAGCCTTTTAATTCTCTGAAAGAAGTATTATCATTCTAACATATAGCCCATTTCAGATGTGATACCTGGTTCTCCTCTCCCATGCCTCCAGCCTGGCAGGTCGTGTTCTAAGCCACTTGTGTGGCAACAGAAGTTTCTTACTGTTTAGAAGATTGGGAGGGTTTCTGTAGGAGTCAGCTATTTAATGTTAATCTGTCAAATGTCTACTTCTTCTTTAAAAGAGGCACAGATCCAAGGTTCTGACCACTTGCAGTGATTAAGTCCCATGACTCAAAGGGTTTAACCGGTGTTGAGCCAAACACTGCCCATTGGTTTTAGTGAGATTATGTGACTGTAACAGATGGCCGAATTTGCCTTGTGTTTCTCTGGCCTCCTTCCAAATTGGGTAATTACATTCTACATAACTACAGTTATGTACGGTTTCAGTTCAGCTCAGTATTCTTCATTCCCTACATTGCTAAGCAGCCTTCATATTTGAGGAACCTGTATTTCCGTTGTGTGTGTCATATAGCTTAATTTTTTCCGTAGCTAAACTGGTATTTTTTATTTATAGCCATTCTGCATGCTCATGCTCATTGCTAAAAATCTGTCTTCACAGAAGCAAACACAGTGCAGGTTTTGAGGATCTTCGCATCTAATTGGGTTGTTACACTTCTAATACATGGAAGTCTGTTTGGAACCTCTGTTTATGTGATGTCAAATGCACTGGAAACCCACTTTCAGTCTTGCAACCCACCTCAATTAAGGATGGTGTACTTTGGAGGGGAACTTAAATCATCTTGCCATCAAGTAACATGTCTTTCCTCTGGAAAAAAACAACCCAAACCAACACAAACAACAACAACACCACAAATAAAAAATATCAAAACAAAAAAAACACAACAAAACAAAACATCCTCCTCCTCCCCCAAACCAAAACAGATCAGCCAAACACAAAAAAAACCCTAACAAAACAAAATTCTTTTTACTGACAAAGTAGTTTTATATTCAAAAATACATTACTATTGGCTTGCTTCCCTCCTTTCATAATTGTGGTTAAGAACACCAGATGCAAAATAAGAAAATTCTGTTATAAGGTCTGTCCTAAAATATAATGGGAAAGCAGTTTCCAGAATAAATCATGTAACTAAATGAGTGTACAGGAAATTATTATCATTATCTGTAGAAAAATTCACACATTTACACATAGGCTAACAAAGTACTTGCAAAACTATTTGTGCTGATTGCAAATCTTACTAGAACTAATTCTGGACTTAGCGATAGCCTTGATCTCATAGCTGTTTATATTATCTTAGAAGCATCCTTTTTAGAGTCCTTGAAGAATTCTCACTCCTCCTCTAATCTCTGTCACAGGTATCAAAGATTAAAGGTGCAGATTTTTACCAGTTATTAGGCTAATGATACAATTTTGAGATGTTTACTACTTTGTCTTCACTATTTGACTTTAAACGTAACCTTAGTTTAATATTCAGTTCAGCAGTAGTGACATTCCTGTGTTCTCATCTTTCAGTGTTCTTGTAAAGGTGTACTGAGATCTAAGATTTTGGGATTTGAAGGTTTACAGGTCCAATAAATATTCCAAGTCATGTGGAGTCCATCACGTCAGAGTACTTAGCAGCTTTTCCTGTTCCTGGGTATATTATTTTTTTAAATAACATCATAACATCATCCATCATTACAAATTGTAAATTATGTACCCCACCAAAAGTCCTCAGGTTTAACTTTTACATTTAGTTGATGCAATCAGTGTAAATTTGTGTAGTTCTGCATCTAGTCTCATGGAGACACTGGGAGTGCCTATATTCCTCTCCTTGCAGCAGAGGATTCACTGTAGTAAGGAATTAAGTTATATGCAGCATACCCATTGAAGCCATTTATCTGAAACTACTCAGAAATTCACAGCATAACATCAGGGACTCCAGAGGTCATGATTAGAAAAGATAGTTATATATCTTTAGCTTTCTTAATTACTCTACTTTTAAAGAGCTTTATTCGCTTGGCTACTTTACTGTGACTAAACCATCTGGCTGGAACATGTTTTATTATTTCTTAGGGACTGAGCTAACATGGCTCATTTTTGTGGTTTTTGTTTGCAGTAAACTTTCTGTCTGATAGATCCTCCCAGATAAGAAGATGATATTATTCCAGTGTGAATAGAACTTCTAGGGAATGATACAGCTATGCTTTGGATGAAATGAGCTCTTTGGTATATTTTGAGTACAGTAAACTCCCTGTGTGCACTATGTGTAGTAGAAACTCTCTTTTAGACTGAAAGCTCATAAAGTATAGGCAGAGATTGACTTCTCCCTCTATCAGCCTGTTGGCCATTGTCACTAGTGTCACTAGTTACTGCCAGTAACATTCATGCGGGCTCAGAGAGGCAAGTGAATCATGCTGCTGATGGTTGGAAGGTAATTTGAGAAATGAAGACAAGAGCATATGAAATTTTGAACTGAAAACTTTCCCATTACAACTTGACAAGAAATGGGAGGTCATCAAAGTGTTTACATGGAGTTTCTTGTGTGCTCACTCCAGTCTGAGTCTGGTGAACACCATACCATGTCAAGTACTGACGTCACAAAGCCTGTTGTGAATAGTTCTTAGAAAAACTTTATTTTAAAGTCTACGTTGTTCATGCTTATTTAATTTGCTTACCTTTTAAACAAATAATTTTCACTTTTCTGAGAAAACTACAGAATAGAACAAACATTTCTTTTCTCTCTCCCATTCAGAAGCTGAAAGGTTCTTGGTTTTGATTCTTGAAAACAAGAAGTATAACTTTATTCTTATCAGTGAACATCATCAGTTCTCTTCAGTCTTTTGCAGAAAATTGTTCTTCGTAGTTACTAGGATGCTGATCACTTTTATTTCTGTTGAGCTCTAATGATGGACTTCATTATCAAGATTTAGTTCCCTTGGGAGAGCAATGATTTATAGATTGGCTCTAGATTAGGCACATGAGAAACATGACAAGAAAAGGTTATTAATGCGTGTGTGCAGTAGTGCCCCATATAACTGTTGCATACTCAGCGTTTTTTTCTTTTGAACTAATGTTTTAGGGGCCTATTCAAGTTAGGTCAAAACATAAAAGCGAGGCTGCTCTTCATTTGGATATAAAGCCAGGTAAAACTGATACGTCTAGTAGAAAACTTAATGAATTCTGTGTGCCTCCTAATTGTAGACAGAACAACGTTAAAAAATCAACAATGTGGAAATGGTGTTATTTCTTCATGTTCCAAACTGGCACTACAAGAGGTAGTGCTCTTTACACTGAAATACTTACATTAAGCCAAATTGCCAGTCTCTTTTCCCATCCATTTTTGAGTGCTTTGTCAAATTCTGTTCTGCTAGATTCATATCTCACAGCTTGGTCACCAAGTACAATTTCAAAGCCAATTTAAGTAACATTCCCCAGGTTTCCAGTAGGCATTATGTCCTTCCTTTATTAAAAACTACTGGACACAAAGTCTCTTTTATCTCATTCTGACTCTTCACAATAGGCTTAAACATCTTACTTAAGCAGGAAGAAACACGTGCAAAAGTGTTTTTCTTGCAGCAAAAGAAGCAGAACTTACTCAAAGGAGAGTGAATGCACTTTTGACTGAGGACCTAACATTGTTTTAATTTTCACCTGATTCATACATATGGCTTGTATGTGATGGATTTGTCTACAGTGTATAAATTATATGTTTGGGGGTTTATGTTATCCCATTATAGAAAGGATATCTTTATTCAATTCTTTAAGATTAGTTCCTACAATACCATGTAACAACAAATCTGATAGGATTTAGTAAGCTAAATGTTGTCAGGAAAGCGGGTATTAGTGGCAGGACTCCATTTCTGTTACAGAAAGTTGGTATGACAACTTCTAAAAGCTCATTGTTATTCGAATTATCTGAATTTTCCTGAAAAGAAGTTTCTGATTTCTTCAACAGTGTGAGAAACTGCCAACCCTAATATTTATTTATTTTAAAATAAATATTGGTTAAAACAAACAGACAACCCCAAACCAACCAAACAAATAAACCCCAACCCAAATACCCAAACTAACAAAAAAACAGCCTTCAAAACAATCAACAACCCAAAATCAAGAACTTAATCTGGAAACTTTTGAAAATTTATCTCTTTAAGGGATCACATGCAAAATTCACAAAGACATGAGTTTGTTACAGAATCACAGAATAGTTTCAGCTGGAAGAGACCTTCAAGATCATCAAGTCCAACCTTATTCCTAGCCCTCTGAAAATCACTAAATCATGTCCCTAAGCACAACATCTACCCAGCTCTTGAACATGTCTAAAGACGGTGACTCCACCATCTCCTTGGGCAGGCTGTTCAAATGCCTGACAACCCTTTTAGTAAAGAAATTCTTCCTAATGTTCAGCCTGAACCTCCCTGGTTCCACTTCGGGCTATTTCCTTCTGTTCTAGTGCTTGTCACTAGGGCGAACAGACCAACTCTCTCCTTGCTACAACTAACTTCCCTTCAGGTAGTTGTACAGAGCAGTAAGGTCTCCCCTCAGCCACCTTCTCTCAAGGCTAAACAGCCCCAGATCCTTCAGCCTTTCCTCATAAGAGACATGCTCCAAACCCTTTACCAGCTTGGTAGCCACCTCCGTATGCTCTCCAGCACCTCAGTGTCCTTCTGGTAGAGAGGGGCTCAAAACTCGATACCGTATTCGAGGTGTGACCTCACCAAAGCTGAGTACAGACAAATGATCACCTCCCTGATCCTGCTGACTACACTGTTCCTGATCCAGGCCAAGATGCTGTTGGCCTTCTTGGCCACCTGGGCTCACTGCTGACTCATGTTCAGCTGGCTGTCAGTCAACAACCTCAGGTCCTTCTGTGCCTGGCAGCTCTCCAGCCACTCCTCCCCAAGCCTTTAGCACTGCTGGGGGTTGTTGTGGCTGAAGTGCAGAACCCAGTGTTTGGCCTTTTTGAAACTCATGGAATTGGCTTTGGTGCAGTGATCCTGTTTATCTAGATCCCTCTGTAGATCTTCCCTACCCTCAAGCAGATTGACGCTTCCACCCAGCTTGGTGTCACTTTCAAACTTACTAAGGGTGCACTCTATCCCCTTATCCAAACTGTTGATGAAGATGTTAAATAGGAGTGGCCCCAGTACTGAGCCCAGTTGTGACTGGGCGCCAACTGGATTCCACTTCATTGACCACAACTCTTTGGACTCATCCATCTAACCAGTTTTTCACCCAGGAAAATGTATGCCCATCCAAGCCAAGAGCAGTCAGTTTCTCTAATAGAACAGTGTGGGAAACATTGTCAAATGCCTTAGTAAAGTCAAGATAGACACCATCCACAGCCTTACCTTCATCCAACAAGCGGGTCACTCTGTCATAGAAGGAGATTGGGTTGATTAAAAGGGACCTGCCCTTCACAAACCCATGCTGACTGGGCCTGATCACCTGGTTGTCCTGCATGTGCTGCATAATGGGACCCAGGATGATCTGCTCCATCAGCTTCCCTGGTACTGAAGTCAAACTGATAGGCCTGTAGTACCCCAGATCATCCTTCTGCTCCTTCTCTCAGCACTCTAGGATGTAACCCATCCAGCCCCATAGATTTATGCACACTGATGTTGAGCAGCAGGTCATGGACCATCTCCTGAATTGTAGGGGGGACATTGTGTTCCTGGCCCCGGTCTCTTGGCTTAGGGGAGTGACTTTCCCTGGTGCAAGTGTTCCCATTAGTACAGACTAAGGCAAAGAAGGCGTTAAGCACCTCAGCCTTCTCCTCATCTTTTATTACCGTATTTCCTTCTGAGTCTAGTAGGGGATGGAGGCCCTTCCTGGCCTTTCTTTTATTGTTAATGTATTTATAGAAATTTTTCTTGTTGCTCTTTACCTCTAAAACCAGATTAACTTCTAGTTGAGCTATTCCTTTTAATTCTTTTTTTTTCAGAGTGGTTGACCACTTTCAGTTATTGTCTTTTTCAAACTAAAGTATCATCTAGTGAACAAAAGAGGAGCTATGTCACTGAAATAATTGCATTCAGGTTATGATCAAAAAGAAATACAAAACCCAGTATTATGTTAGAAATAGAAATAGAAATCTTACCTGCTATATCAGTGGCATTGACCTGACAACTGACAGTGTAAGTTAGCCTTTTACCCAAGGTAATCAAGTAACAGGATCTGTAGACCAAAAGTTTCTACTGTACTAATATCAGTCAGAAATACAATGCAATCTCAGAAATGCAAGATAATTAGTAGCTGAAAAAATGCTATTCTGATGTGGAGTCATAAGAATACAAGAATAGGTGTGGAAGTCCTGGAGAACAGTTTATTCAATGGCATTTCAGTTTTTAGAAGACATTCTCTGTTTTACATACATTGTTTGTATAAAAATTATTTCTTTTTAGCAACTATTGGAATGAAAGCTGAAGAGAAATACATGTATTCTTTCCACTTAGAATTCTATTTCAAGCCACTTTTCCAGTACATGACATTGTTCATGGCTGAATCATATGTTCTGTGATGTAAATTTCTCATGTAATGCTGAGTAACACACATAGTCTGATTAATGAGAACAGAATAAACTATGATTGAGTACCATTCCAAAAATATTTTCCTTTTAAATGAGTTGATATATATAATTACATCTCAGTTTAGAGAACCAAACCATTTTTTTTTTAATATTTTGACATATCAAACATTCTTGTTTCTGTTTTTAATAAGACATGTTTTCAAAAATTGTACTTTATGACACTTTATTTAATATTACAAATCATGAAATGCTTATGAATTGTCTTGCACAAAATGACATATTGTTAACCATCAAGAAATAATTCAGGATTGCAGTCATTGTATTCTTCTATTGCCTTTTTCTAGAAAAAAAAATCAGAATATTTTACAAATAGCTTGATACCTATGGCAAAGAAGCTCCTGAATCTGAGCCATAATGTCAATCCTCTCATTAAAACCTTTTCCTCTATGCTATGTTATTAAATTTTGATATTTCGGGTATGCATACACATGAATACACTCAGAATTATTTTCAGAAATAGAAATGCAAGACTTTGACCCCCTAGGTTATGCCTTCTAGACACTAAATTGCCACATTATATTCACTTTCCCTTTGAGACTGATTTTTTTCTTTAGAGTAGGAATGAATGCCTTGGTCCATCAGGAGTTTTCTGCAAAGTACACAAAGCCATGGAGCACTGAAATCAGCTCAAGCTCAGACAGAATGCTTTTGATGAAGCCTTTGCAAAAATGCTGGGCAGACATCAGTTGTTTATTTATCAAAAACAGAAAAAAAAGAGTTTAATCCTTTATCAGATTTCATTGCAGACATTTCAACTCAAATTACAGTTCTGGAATGAAAGTTATATGTGGCCTGTTTCTAAGCTATCCTGGTACTCTATTGCATTTCCAGTCCCGTGACGTATATTTCATTGGCAGCGGGACACAAACTGGAGCAATTTGTTAAGATAAAGAAATGTCCTTGTCTGTGATTAGAAGGAAAGTTGCATGGAATATCCTATTGTCCATAATGTGTCACATAACATTTTTATGGAAGAATTTGGAGGTAGCTAAGGCAGTGGGATTTCTGTGTAGATATATTCTTGGATGTTATTTTGCATTGTAACTTAGCATCAAAGTAAAAACGTGCAGGATATTTGAAAATCAGTCTCTTTGTTTTCAGATTGATGTTTTGCTAAAATGGATTCAAAAGCTGCAACAGTGCCTCGATAAACAGAAAGAGTAAAAAGAAAATTTACAAATTCAGTTTAGATATTTGAAAAGTGGCAGTAACAGTCGAGTCTCAACGCTGATGTTAAAATAGGCAGATTGAGTGAAGATGCTCTATGCATTTATTTCCTCTGCAGTTTACGACAATAGTTACAGTGAAAATATATTTTTAACTTTTGTTTCTGTGCTGCATCTGTGTTGGAAATCTAAAATGCTGTGTTTAGCGTCAGGTGTAACAATTCTAAGACAAAGTACAGAGAAATAGTAGTGTTGCTGATAGAAAAAAAATTCATGCTCCGGGGGAAGGAACTTTATGAGGGACAGATAGTTGGACTGTGCAAATACAGGTTGAGCCTATAGATGCTGTTCCTAATTGTTCCTGGAGTAGATAAAAGTATTTGACATAGATAATATACAAAAGGTATCAAAAATAAATAATATGACAATGAAAAAATTAATTAAAAGGAAGCTCATGTGGAAATTGATAATAGAAAAGTCTGAATCTTCAAGGAGATTTGATTAATAATTTGTTTTCTTCTCAATATGAGAGTAGAACCTCCAAGAGTTGAAAGAGGAGTGCTGATTCTTAAACAGATTAATATAATTTAATAATAGAAAATATTAAAGTTTCTGTATAGTAACAAGAGCATTTGGTTTCCCAGGAAGTTAATTAGAGTTAAAAAGTTCAGCAATGATATTCTGATGAAGAAATGCAATAGGCTTCAAAAAATCTCTCCAGAAGACATGGCTTTGCTCCATGCAAGAACAAGCATCATTCCAGACAGACGTGTTTCTCCTGCAGGTTATAGCTGACCCTAGGACTGAGCAGGTTCTCCTGCATTGTCACGGAAATACACCCAGTTAATTCATTGAGTTTATTGTAGCTAACATGGCTGGGCCACATCAACTAAGATTGTACAAACTTTCCAATTTACTCCAAAATTTGGTGTCCTTTGTGTTACCATGCTCAAAATTAATTTAAGTCTTTTTTATACAACAGTGTGATGGTCAGCTGCCTTATACTTAAGTAAAACTTTTTTTTAATCTGTGGATGACCTCTATGAAGTTCAAATGTTCACCTTATAATGCCAGATCATCTTAATAACCCTGACAGCATGTTTTGTCCTGAGGTGGATATTAAGAACAGAAAACAATGAAAGGTCAGGGAAATAGCCTTGTGCAATGGTAGTACAAATGTTATATGTGATTCCATAAAATGAACAGCTGCTCTTTTATTTTAAACATGTTTATGTACTTTGTAGCTTTTGCAAAGTCTGAATGCTATAGAGGTCCTAAAGATTGAGTCTTCTGAATGAAAGCTCTTTGTTAAGGAGACCATTAACAATGTGTTAAATCAAAAAGATAGAACATTTGTAAACATCCTTCTGTAAATAACCTTTTAGTTCTTTTCCCCCTCTTTTTGAAACAGCTGAACAGCTGGCTATGTGAGGCTTTTTAATGTCAGTGATGCCAGAGGTGTTTACAGAAATTGCCAACCAGAAGTAAACAGGTAAACTCTTAAATGCAATATTCTTACGTGGTGTTACCTTCTTAGGATAGTTGAGGACCTACTGATTTAATAAAACAAGAAAGTGTTAATTCATATACTAAAATTGGCAGACAACTTTGTGGGGTCTGAGTGTATATCTGACAGATTCTGCAGGTATTGGAGAAGCTCCAAACCATGTAGGAGACCTCTATATCCATGTCAGCAGATGGGATTGTGTTTGAAAATGCAGAGTTGCAATAAAAATTTGGGCTACTACTGGAGTTATTCGGTTCCATGAGCTTTTAAGGACCAGCTGTTTTCTGTATCCATGGTTACCCTGAATGTAAAAATACCCTTTTCCAAACAATTTTGTCTGTAGAATAACGTGCTGATTTACACTACATAAGAAAGAGCAATCTAATTTAGGACTATGAGTGGTTATTTGGTTTTGATATGCATTAAAATTTAGAAGTGTAGTGATCTTTCTAACTTTGGCTGATCTTTCAAAATTTTCTTGTGATTTATATTTAAGACAAATTAAATAACATTTTTAAAAAGATAACTTTTAATGCCCACTAGATTTAGTAGAACAATAGTTTCAGTTCAAGGAACCAGATTGTAAGGGACAAAGTTTACATGCAAATTTTTCCCTACTCTTGCACATTACCTTTAGCTAGACTAAGTTTAAAGTCCTAAGTAAATTTCTTCATCCACTGATTTCATTTGGAGGAATTCTAAGTTTTGCTTCCTTTTGAAGTAACTTTTAATTAAGCTCAGCCTTTAGATAGTCAGGATCATGGCTGTGGTCATTACCTCCTTCTTTTATTTAGTCTCCAG
This sequence comes from Chloroceryle amazona, assembly GCA_027560015.1. NCBI lineage: Eukaryota > Metazoa > Chordata > Aves > Coraciiformes > Cerylidae > Chloroceryle > Chloroceryle amazona. The sequence continues at coordinate 40,263 of JANHFX010019591.1, forward strand.
CAATATTTTAAGATTGGTTTCACTTTATGGTATTACCTAGAAAAACAGACTTCAGCTCCTCAGTAAAGAAGTGAATCAGCACACCTGTGTTAAATTTGAGTTTTGATATCAAAAAGGTGACATCTTTTTTATTAGGGATCATACTGAAAAGTGTCTTGAGCTTATAAAGTCTACATAAAACTAAAAAACTTCCCTTAGACCTGCTGCGACATTTAAGCAAAGGCAGGTCCCAGTTACTTTCAACCTAAAGGACTTTGAAAGATTCAGCTAAAACAGAGGGATGTCAAAAAGGAAGATAAATGGGTTTATATATGAAAAGAGTATATTCAAGGGTACTACTCCATATAGTATCTTTCCATTTCTCATGATGTGTACTTACATATGTCTACTGAGTAAGATGCATTCATTACATAGTGAAGGCACCATTTGGTAACATGAATGCTACTGCTCTGGGTTACCAGTCAATGGATTAGACTCAGATCTGTTCTCTGCCAGTGACTCTGCAGTAGATCTTGGATCAATCACTTCTTCACTGGGCCTCTTCTTCCCCCTCCTGCATCCTCTCTTCGTCTCTTCATTTCAATTTCTTGTCTTTTTAGACGATGAAATACCCTTTATTATAAACTTCCGTAATGTCTAGAAGAGTTGGTACTTAAATTCAGCTGTAATTTTAGCTCTTCAGGGTATAAATATTCCTGAAGGACTTAAAAATCACTGAGGTTGTGATAATTGCAGTTATATGGAGTGTTTAAGATAGAATCACTTTCTTGAGTCAGTGCTGTAAAAATTAAGCCTGCTAGATTCTAAAATATTTAGCATGATGCTTTGCTCAGAACATCCCTGCATTTTATTGTTGAAAGCCACAAGAAATCTGAAATTCTTATTTCTGATCTCAGAGAGGAAAAGAGATACTCCAGCCAACCACTTTTTCAGCCTTTTTCTCTCTCCATCTCCCTGTTTTCTTTTTGTTTTCTTCTTTTATTTTTCCAAATCCAAATTTTCAAAATAGAAAAATCAGTTAGAAATAACTAATGAAAAACCTCCAACCCCTAAAAAATTAAGTATTTTTTCCAAATCTTGATATGGTTCTTATACTTGATAGATACGGTATTACAATACCATGGTCAAATTCTTGTCATACAATGGTTTAGGTTGGAAGGGACCTTGAAGATCATCTAGTTCCAGCCCCCCTGCCACGGCATGGATACCTACCACTAAAGAAGGTAGCTCGAGACCCCATCCAACCAGGATGTGAACTCATCCAGTGATGGAGCACCCACAGCTTCCCTGGGCAACATGTTCCAGTGGCTCACCACCCTCAAAGTGAAAAATTTCTTTCTTATTTCCAATTTAAATATACTCTCTTCCAGTTTCGAACCATTACCCTTGATGCTATCACTACAGACCTTTGTAAACAGTCCCTCCTCAGCCTTTTGGTAGGCCCCCCTCAGATGCTGTTAGGCTGCAATAAGGTCTCCCCAGAGCCTTCTCCAGGCTGAACAAGCCCAACTCTTTCAGCCTCTCCTCATAGGAAAGGTGTTCCAGCTCTCTGATCATCTTCGTAGGCCTTCTCTGGACATGCTCCAACAGATAATATCCCTCTTGTGATGGGGGCTACAGAGCTGGATGCAGTACCCCAGGTTGGGTTTTACAAGAGCAGAGTAGAGGGGCAGAATCACCTCCCTTGACCTGTTGGCCATGCTTCTGTTGCAGCCCAGGATATGTTTGGCTTTCTGCATTCACACATTGCTGGCTCATATTGAGCTCTTTATCAACCAGCACACCCAAGTCTTTCTCCTCAGGACTGCTCTCAGTCCATACTTCTCCCAGCCTGTTCTTGTTCTTGGGATTGCATTGACCCAGGTGCAGGACCTTCCATTTGGCCTTGTTGAACTTGATGAGGTTGTCATGGGCCCACTTCTCAAGCTCGTCAAGGTCCCTCTGGTTGGCATCCCTTCACACCAGCATGTCAACCACACTACATGGATTGGTGTCATCCGCAAACTTGCTGAGTGTGCGCTCAATCCCACTGCCCATGTTGCTGACAAATATGTTAAACAGCACTGGTCCCAGTACCAATCCCTGAGGAACACCTCTCATTATTGGTTGCCCCTTGGACATCAAGCCATTGATCGCAACTCTTTGAGTGTGACCATCCAGCCAATTCCTTATCCAGCGAGTGGTCCATATATATACAGTTCTGTTATATAAACAGTTTTTATCTTGGCACATCATCTTGACACAATCTAATCTGGCTATTTTTGGTACCAAGAACACAAAAATATTCTAAGTGGCTCCTTTCAGTTTGATTTTTATTTATCTGTAACTAGTTGCAATTTAGCTGTAACAAAGAATCCTAACTTTGCACTGAAACCTAAATTTTAATTGTAGTTAAATTACTAATACTGTACTGGGATATCAAATTTACAATGAGTCTGATCAAGGCCTGGTGGGCTAGATTGTAGCTGTGAATTGCATAGTGGCCCACTTTCTCTACATGGGTAAATTTTCTGTGTGATCTTTATTTGCTGTAACTTTGCTCACTTGATTCAACAAAAACAGGATAAATGTGTTCAAAATTTAGATTTACTTTTCCCTGACTTAACATAGAAGTCGTCTTTGTAATACTAGCTCAGCTATGGATTACACACATCAATAATTCTCTGTTCATTATGGTTTTACTAACTTTCCCAAGTACTTTTAATCACACGGTAGGATGATAACACTAGCTCACCATTTTTCTAGTAAATGAAGTCAAGTACATCATAAATATGTTGTTTCCTTCAAGAATGTGCTTCGTGGTTCTGCTGTTCATATAACATATCTTGGCAAGGTCAGGGAGTAGGCTGTGCATCTCTCCAGGCATTTTATCTCATTTTAGAAAGGATGCTGATAATAAATCACCCAGAAGCACTTTTATTCCCCTTTTCTCATTAGGCACTGTTCTGCCAACTAGTCTATTTTTTAATAGCCAACCATTTATATATTTTTACGTGTGTACTAAAATATTTTTCTTCCTTGAGCTCAGGGTCGGAGTCCGTGAAACGCACCTGTGAACACTGACTAGTGTGCTGCTTCCTCCGTGAGATAACTCTGAACTTCAGTAAAATTTACTGTTTGCATTTAATGTACCCTTATTCTCTTGGTAGATTGTTACCCCTGTATCTTCATATCTTTTGAGTCTGACTTTTGAAATCCTGCCCATTGAACTGTGGACAGGAAACAGCCAGTCAAACCATGTAAAATTTCAAGGTGAATTGTATAAAAAGTAGTTCAACTTGCTGTGTTTCACATTTGCTTATATGTAATAAATGTTGTGATTAAGTTTATTACTCTTTTTTCAAATTCCTTCAAAGGTTGGGACTTGGAGCCAGACTTCAGAAATAATATTTATATTTTCATAGAAAGAAGGTTTTAGAAGAGAAAATGAAGACATAATTACTTAAAGCTTATTTTTTATAGAAGTTCTTCAGTACGTATGACAAACTTTATAAGTTTCCAGACAAGTTTTCACAGTAAGGCAGGATAAGAAGGAAGGTGTGTGTTTGTTAGCCTGTGTGTGTAGTACTTTTATGTACTAATTTATTTGTAAATAATTTTATAGAAAACCTGAAATAATTTAGATAGAAATTGCCAAAATAACTTGTTTGATAGTTGAAAATTAAATCAAGCCAAATTTCTCTATGAAAATATGAAATACCACTGTGAAAAAAAGGTTTTACTTTAAATTTTTGATTTTTCCAGTTATTTCTGACTATCTCATTCTTCCTCTTATGCAAAATAAGTTCTCCTTGTGTATCATTTATGTAATATTTGAAACCAAGAAAAAATAGCTGAAGTTCAAATATACAGTGCTGCGTTTCAATAAGCAAGAGAACCTGTACAACCTAAGAACAGACTTTCCTGTTTTCCTTTGACTTCTGTATTCATTCTGAATCTTAGTCTGAGGTAGCATTTTAAGAAAGAAATAGTTATGCAAATGTCATTCAACCTATCCTAATAGACAAAAGGTTTAAAATTTAGTATAAGCTTTATAATATGCTGTCTTTAGTGATCTAGAGCTGATGACCAATAGTGATTGAAGTTCTGGTGAAAAATGGGGACATGCTGCTGTGTGTTGATGTTCTTACAAAGGAAAGTCACAAATGCACTAAGACCTCTCATGAAAAGGTCCTGTAATGAGGAATTGGAATAGAATGATAAGAAACAAAAGATTCTGAAAATGAATCAAGTTTCTCTTTGTACATTCAGTGGGCTGCTGAGTGTGGTTGTCAGTTATTCAAGGCAAGGACAGAGCATTGAATAGTTTGTCTTTCGGAGTTCTTTGACTTTAGTACTAGTATAAATGAACAATTTTTAACCAAGTACGTTTGATCTTCAAAGAGCATGGCTGTGTTTAGTAGATGAGCAGAGATTTAGTTGTGTGCGTGGGGCTTCTATATAGTATTTGTTACAAACCTCTACTTGCAGACAAAGATTTATGACTAACAAAGACTTTGAAACCCAAATAGCAGAAATCTCAGAAAGGAAGAAACTTCTCTTTTTATCATTTTGTAATTGTGTTAGGGGTTGGGCTTCCTATTTGTTGGGATCTTATTTCTTTATAAAACTTTTTTTTAAACTTTTTTCCAGCTTTATTGGATGAGTTGGCTGGGAGGAATGCATAAAGAAAAACTCCATGGTCTACCGGCTTAAGTTCTTTGTGTCACAAAGGAATTAAAATAAAAATCAGATTTAATCAAACCTCATGAATGAATAATCAGATAGTACATTAAATCTTAATTGCTTTTTCTAAAATATAACGAAATTCATTGAAATCATTGTTGCAGTGAGGCAGCATTTACATTAGCACCACTCAGTCTGATAATATGAACATTTCATGTTCCCTAATATGGTTAATGAGTGCTCTTTTTAATTACTTTCATTATTTCATTATCTTTTATGTATCACAGTATTTACATATTTTTTTTAGAATTGCATGGAGAAAAAACATTTTAAGACCTCATGGGTTTAGACTCTGTTGTGTCTCCATGAACTCTACAGCAACATAATTATCAAGCTGAATAGTTTCAGTAATTTTTTAATTTATATTCAGCGTTGTTCTACACTTGGAATTATTTATTGTGTCTGATCCTACAAATGCTGTATCTTCTTTTCAAATGAACAAAAAAGCATTTAGCGGCTTTGGAAAAGCAGCAGAAAGTTCCTGTTTACTCTTGCCCTGGATTTTAATTTATTCGTTATAGAATCAAAATATTCTGACACATAGTCTATCAATTTTACTTTACTCAGACATTTATTTGGTAAGAGTTCCATTAAGTGGAAAATGTGGGTTCAAATCCATTTATACAGAGAAGGAATTAAATCTGAATCTTTTACATCCTGAGTTCTAAAGTCTGAAATCATTCATCAGTACATAATGTATGCAGTGGCTGACTTTCCAGGCCTCCCTAAGAGCAGCATATATTTTCCAAACCTTTAAGGGTAATGAATTGCCACCAAAGAGTCAGCCCCTGCTCAAGGTGAGAGGTCTGAATATGTCTGTGTTTTATGATCTGCTTTTTTGAATTATAAATGACAAGGAAAAAGGTCCTAGTTATAAGGAAACTTTTCAGGATCGAAATTTGCATTTGCAAGGAGTTACTCTAGCTCGTTCTGACGACTTAACAGACTGTGACACTTTCCTGTTGAACAGCCTTGCCCACATAATGATAATTCGTGTGTATTTCATATCTCTAATACTTAATTGTTCCATCTAATGACACCTTGTTTAATATAAAATGATAATACTGCTTTATATAGTGTTTCCAGTTTATTTCAGGGCGCTTTTACATGAAGTCCTTAGGATGAAGAAATGTTTTGACCTCAGTAACCATTGTTATTTCTTAATGCTGTGCATTCAACACATTATCTCGTTTAATGCATTGTGTTCTTTTCTTCCCCCTTTCTAATGGTGATTTCTGCTTTAGGATTATTAAGTTCGTTTGGTTGGTGGTTGGTTGGCTGGTTGGTTTTTATCACATCCCTCATAAAGCATTAAATACTGAGGTTTCAGTTGCCAGAACTCAGCTGTAGTTCACACTGTCCTAGTTTTCCAACCTGAATATTTGTAGATCATTAGTTTCATGTAAATCTGCTCATTGCATATAAAACCAATGTTGCTTTGCGGTTTATGGCATAACAATTCAAACACTGTATATCCAAACTGCTGCAAGTTCTTACTTTCGTGTTTAACATTGCCAAGTTCAGCATTTCTTCTCTACAGTACGACTTGATTATCCATGTTTTCTGCTTTTCTTTATGCTGTGAAACAGTTTTGCCAAGAAATGGATTTTAGCCTCATTGCTCTTAACACATGTATTTGTTAGTTCACTGATAAATTACTTTCGCTGTTTGTGCCTATTGTGAAGATAAAAGTGGTTGTAAGTGCTTTGAGACCCTCATCTATTCCAATACACTACTTTATGACTCTGCAAGTTGAAATTTTGGCAGTAGAAACCTGGAGATCTAGGTTTTATCTTTAGTAATAGAAATTTTTATTGTGTTTCTTTTTGCTGGAACTTCCATATCTTGCTGTTATTACATAAAATAGTGCATGTTACTGGTATTTTCTTTTTCTGAAAATCCTAATTCATCACTGCTAAACACTCTAATGCCTTTTTAGTCGATTAATTACAGCTAAACCACTTCCAGCAATTACGTGCAGCCTGAAACCAAATCAGAAAGCCCTTTTTAGGACCCAGGCTCAAGGCTAGGCTGCTGTCCTGGGTTGGGTTCAGGTTAAATACCACCGGCAGCTGCTGGCCCAAGCAGCTGAGAGGGGCCCCATCTGGGATAAGCAACCGAACCAGCCAGTGGGATTTTTGATGCCATAGTGATGTCGTGTCTGCTGCGTAAAGGGGGGAGGGAATTGGTCCTGGTCTTGGTTCTGGGTGGGAGTGCCTTTTTTCAGCATGCAGGTTTAGTGTGGCTGGAGTAGGGAAAGTGGTGTCTCTGGAACAGGTAGACCCTCCTAGTTTCTAGCACTGACTTTGTAATTTCATTAGTACTATCATTAGTAATATTGTTACTAATATTAAGGGGAGGGAAGCAGTGGACAAGCAGGATTTCTTTTCAGGCTTTTCCACTGGCTTTGCTCTAGCTTGGTCCTTCCCATGTGTTACTCCCTCTAGAAAGGAATATTGTTAGCTGAGCATGTCCATTCCCATCTTTTCACAGTTAGTCAAGAAACAGTACTCTGATTCTTTAATTCATTTAATTTGTGTATAAATATTTTTCATTAGCATTTTTTGCCTATATTTTTATGGTACAAACCATAAGGGTCTCTAATTTAGTAAAGACAGTACCAGCTAATCTGTTTGGATTGTAATGTAAAATTCATAGAATTGGTAACTGAACTTGTTTATTTTATTTTGTTTTGTTTCATTGTTTTGTTGTGGGTTTTGTTTTGAGTTGCTTGGTTCTTTTTGGGTAGTTTCAGCAGGGAGCCTAGGGCTACTCCTCTTATTAGAAGATATAACAGTTGGGGAAATGGTAGCAGAGATATTTTGAGAAAATGTTATTACTGCTGTCATGGATGAAGAATATTAAATGCAGTTCTATTCTAAGAGACATTATTTAATGTGACACTATCATGTGCTGGATGTGTTGTCCTGAGAATAAATTGCTAACTTTCACTTATTAGGTGACCTTTTTATGTAAGTCATTCTTTTCACTTACCCCTTATCAAGATGAGTGGTCTGTATTTCAGGCTGTACTTATCATGAAATTTCAATGGTCTTTTATTCTTCAAGAACACTGGGACAGGGAGTTGTATGCAGTAGAAGTTGAAGCACATTGTGCCTGTATTACTCTTTCTTTGTTGTTACTTGCAGAAATGATCAAGACTTAGTGGTAAGCATAAAAAATAAGTCTTTAAAGAAGGCACCTTTGTGAGCACAAGTCTCAAAAGACCAATCAGCTGTTGCAGAAAAATAAATTTAGGTCAGAATATAACAGAGAAAAGACTAAGAATTAAATCATTATTCTAGATTTAGTTTTGAAGGAAAGGGGGGAAGAAAGAGAGAAAAGTTATGTCCTTATAGCATGCTGAAAGAAGAATGTTGCCTTCATACTTTGAATTTTATATCACACTTTTTTTCTTTTATCTTTAAATTCTTTTTATATTGTTGTTTTGTTTTTTTCCTTAATACAAAGTAAAGATACTGTAAAATTTACAGCGTACAAGTAGGATCACACAATCATTCTGGTTGGAAGAAAACTTTAAGATCCTTGATTACAGCCATTAACCAAGCACAGCCAAGTCCACCACTTTTGAAGTCCGCCAAGTCCACCATCTTTTAAATATCTCCAAGGATCGTGACTCACAACTTCTCTGGGCAGCTTGTTGCAGTGTGGGGCCCAAAACTGAATGCAGTGTTCGAGATGTGGCCTCACCAATGCTAAGCACATGGGTGCAGTCTCCGCCCTAGGCATTCTGGCCTTTCCTGTAGATGGGCATCATATTTCAGTCAGAAACAGAAAAGAACAGATTTGAAATAACAGAGTTTCAGTTTATACAACAGAAGGTCTGATTATTCTTAGTAAGTTACATCCATTACCTAGCAAATCCATATTCATGCCTTGAGTCTTTGGAAATTTAAATCCTCTCTCTTTCAGAAATTAATAAGGAAGATAATTGAAGTTCTGGAACTCATGCAGTTTTCAGATAATTCAATTAATGTTTTCAGGATTTTCCAAATCAAATTAATTGCAACTGATAGAAATCTTGGCTCAAATCTGATCGTTTTTGATCTTCAGTCTGGAAACAACATCATACTTAAGCTAAAGTCTCTCACAGTAACTGTGCTGCAAATGACTAATCATCCACTGTTTTATTATCAATCCAGTATATTTCTTAAAATCAGACTATTAAATGTAGACTGTGTGAAATGATTATGCTTAATAACATCTTGGAAAACAGTCAATGTACCTAAATCTTCCTAAGACTCTCTGTTGTACAATTGAGCATTATGTCTTATTTCTAATTAAAATATTTGGTAATAAAAATCAATCAAGATGCTGTGCTTTCCAGATATTTCAAAATACTTAATGATAATTGTTTTTCCATTTGCCTTCTTCTGGAAATGTAAAGTGTTGTGTTTTAGTCAGACCTAAATATTCCAGGCAGATTTTAGTAGCATTTTGGAATCACAGGAGAACTAAGTTGGGAAAGGACCTTAGAAAAAGAGGACATCTTAACTAAACCCGTGCTTAAAGCAGAGCTGATGCAAAGGATGGATAAGTGTGGTTGCTCAGAGTCCACTCAGTCAATGCTTTGAGTGTATCCTGCAACCACAACTCCACAGCTTCTCCAAGCAACCTCTTATTGGAACTTTACATGTGTGTATTCAACAGTCCCTGTCCTAAACACAATACAGAATGATAGAGTTGTTTGGGTTTGAAAAGATCTTCAATAACATTGAATCCAACCATTAACCCAGGACATACAAGTCCACCACTAAACCATATCCCTCAGTACCACATCTCTTAAATACTTCCAGGCATGGTGGCTCTGTCACATTTCTGGGCAGACTGTTCGAAGGCTTGACAACCCTTTTGGTGAAGAAATTTTTCCTAATACCCAACCTAAGCCACCCCTTGAGGTCATTTCCTCATGTAGTATTGCATGCTACCTGGAACCTGACCCCCACTTTGTTTCAGCCTCCTTTCAGGGAGCTGTAGAGATACATAGTAGGTTGTAAAATACATGGTAAGCTTCTGAGAGGAAGCTAACTACCAAAGAACAAGTGATCATTATAATATTGTCTGAGGGAACATGCACAGTTTGGTTTTGAGATACCAGCCTCATATGTATTTGCAGCAGTTCTGTGGTAACAGAGAAAAGCCACATTTTTAAGAGCATTCTGATTGGAAGACAGTTAAAGAAATGGCAAAACTCATGTCTAGTGTAAGCAAGCACGATACCACTGATTTAGTCAATGTATTTTTATTTTAGCCCAGGAACTTTCTGGAACCTTGTCAGCTCTAATTTCAAACTAAGGTATTTTTTATTTTCTTGCTTTCTGTGGTTTTCCATCTACTTAATTCTCCATTTAACATTAGTTTTTTATTTGAGATCACTTAAATCACAAATAATTGTGTAAAAGTTTCTTATTTTTTTTTCTTCTTACTGATAGTGATATTGGTTGTGACAACTGTTGTTCATGAAAATACTGTAAGTGTGAATCATAGTCAGGCCATGAAATCCAGGGCTGTAAAAGATGAGGGACAATGCTCAATAAAATGAAAGAGGTGAGTCCATTTATTTCCACAGGGTGTGATAATAGAATAAAGTTCCCTTTTTTATAAGAAACTGAAACTTAGAAACTGATGCCTGGAACCATATAATAGGGCTAGTACTATTTTTGTTACAGTCACAGAGACAGGGAGACTGTCACTAGAACTGAGGAAAAGGGGAAGATGGTATGTGTCTGGACGAGAGCGAGAACAGGAGATGAGATAGACAGTGTCATTGCATAGCCCTTCTATGGTCAGTATACATTCTTGGTATAGGCCAAAGTGAATTTGTTTCTCAAGACAGGGGAGCGAAGCTTCCTTGAGTTTGTATTCTGAACAAAACATTTATCTCCTAGTCAAAATAAACAGACATCATTTCTGCAGCTGTCCAAATATGGATGCTTACTGTAACATTTTTCCCTGTGGTCCAAGACTAAACATTCCATCTGCAAAATGATTAAATTAATTTCACAGGTAAACATTTACCATTCCATTTGAATGGAGTTGCCCTTCGTTAGAGGCTGTTATTCAAAATTAATATGAGGAGCTATTACTGAGATGCCTAAAATGAAGAGCTGAATGACATAGTATCAATTTTCAGAAGTATGGACATTTTTGAAATGAAAATTGAACACTAATAGCAGATTGATGTAATAGTTAGTGACATTTTTATACCAGTCACTCCTGTCAGTCAAAGTATGGCAAACTGAAGGAGAAAATAAAACAGAAAAACACATTCAAAGCAACAAGCACGGACATAAGAATGTCCTCCTCTTGTCTGTTTTGCTTATAAAACTTCCACAAGCGTGGAAGAACGTTTTGGGTTTGTTTTGTTTTATAATAATAATAACAACTCATATTACTGACTATTCAATTGCTTTAAATTTCAAGAGGAACAATAGGCACTGAGCCTATATGAGCTTAGTGAGAGAGAAGACAAATTGTATATCAGTGTTGGACTGATAGTTGTATCTAGAATTTTCTCTGACAAAGGAAAGGTAACAAAAGTAGGAGAGGAGAAAATAAGTGCAATTGAGTTTTCAGTAAATACTGAGTGCAAGATACATTCACCTATCTGGTTTATTTACCGGTCTCCAGAATAGAGTGATCTTATGTATTACTTCATAATGTTACTCATTTTCTACTCTTCTTTCCTAGCAGATATTTGTATTTCTGTTCTCGTTAACAGAAGTCTGTATTTCCTTTCATATGTAAACATGACAGATTGTGGGGGTCTTTTTTAATGTATGCATTTTTGTGTCCTTTTTATGGTATATGGCACCTTTGACTGTCTGCTTGTCAAGGGAAGGAAATATTTCTTGTATCTACTATCACACCAATCCTGTTTATACTTTGTTGTATCTTGACACTATAAAAATTTGCGTATAATAATTAGTTTTGTTTAGTTTGATTAGAGCCTGCATCTGCTCCTGAAAATTATGATGCTTCAGTTCTATTTTACTGTTTACTCTCATTACAATGTCAATCCATTGCCACTAATTAGATTATTGTTTACTTTAAGACCTGAATCTAAGCAGTAGTCATCTGCCTTCAGCAGCATCTGTATGCACCTGCCATCTGTTCTTCTATGTGATCATGAAGCATTATCTGTAAAAATTCCTTCCTTTCACTTTGTGAATGGTGTCTAAAACTTAATATTTGCTGCTAAGCAAATCAGCAACTTTCTTGTGTTTAATCAGGCATAATATAATTGCCTTTTTTTTTTTTTTTAAAGTGTATTTCAGGAACGACTATTTTTCATTTCTGCTTTAGCAATTTATAATAATTTCCATAAGACAACTGTGCCGTCAGAGAGAGACGGCAATAAACCGAAGCCTTCTGTAAGCTTAGAGTTTGTTTTAGTATCAGTAAAATTTAGTCTTTTTTTTTTTTCATCGTGACAGCCTGTTGCCAGGTGTATAAGATTACATTTATACTATTGATGTATTAGGTAGATCTGCTTGTTCTTTAAAATAAGGACAGTTTAACATGTGCATTTCATTTAGATCATTACAAAACTCACATGAGCGCTGGGAGAATTTGTACTCATCTGAAGACATGGCCAATAGCCATGTTTGATGTTTGACATTTATATAGGGAAATGACCCATGTGTTACCCATTTAAAAGTATTTTATTTCATCCCAGATCTTGAATATCTTTAAAGTGACCGCAAACTGTATTTTAATAGTGTTTAATCCCTTGCTATTATCGCAAATATACAAGGCAGAAAACTATAACTTCTGTATTGTAGTCTGAGTTTTCTTCTGTCACTGCTACCTAATTAGTAATGAGTTTAGGGATGGAAGTTTTTATACACTTGGCTTTATGTCAAACCCGTGTGTCAAATGCTCCTTCTCTTCCCTATCCCCCCGACAAGGGGAGAGAGGCTGTTTGTGTACAATGGAAATTAGAAAACCATTAGATAACCACATAACCATAATAGTGACAACAACTATTCTTAGTTAATATGCACTTCTTAATCTAAGTGCAAGGGTAATTAAAACACTAATGATGGACAAACAGATATGGCTACAGTGACCATTCTACTTAGTCTTAATACATTGTCAAAAGTTTTATTTTCCCCTACCTCACTTTTAAAAAATAAAGAACGGTGTAAACATAAGTGATGAGAAAGGAAAACACTCAGCAATATTTCCATAGGAATTCAAAGTTACATTATTGAAGTGCTGATCCTTCTTAATTCTGGACAATATTCATCAGAATAAGTGAAAATTGATCTAGTGCTCAATGTAAGCTTTGTTTCAGGAAATTGGAAAGATGAAAAATGTCCTCTTAATACAGGCACTGAACTGGTAATTAAAGTAAATTCAGTTAGTTTCATAAAGCTGAAGCCACATGTTCACATCAGCATTCAATGAGCACATATAACTAATGAATGTTATTTCTATTAAATATTATTAATAAACCATAAAGGGTAGATTGGAAAAATTTTGATTGTACAATTTTAGTATAAATAAAGGAAAAACATGAGAAAAATCATCTTATAATCTTTCATAGAAATAAATCAATTTAAAGAAAAAGTCAGGAGGAAAAGCTAATATTTTGCTGATAAGATGAAATTTTCTGCTTTATAACTGTCTGTTTGGGAACAGTCACATTTTATTAACATGACCAATTAACTCACTGCACTGCCGTGCTAATAATGAAGGAAGCACAACAACTGAATATTGATGTATGAGTTTTTTATTAAGAGAAAAAAGTTAAACATTTGTTGCAATTCGGGCGTAGCAATCTGGCACCGAAAGCGCACGGCTGCCGCCCAATAGCCGCGCGGTCCAAAAAACCA